>OZ014455.1:1673939-1851199 GCA_963966035.1 Acleris laterana | reverse complement strand
GTTCCGATGGACTCGCCGTCCGCTTGCCGTCGCTGGCGAAAACTATACCGCTCCGCTATTTCCGATCGCTTGGGTTCTAAATGGTTGGTGACGAGCTCCACGAGCTCGTCGAAGGCTTTATCCTCGGGGTTCTTGGGCGCACACAGGTCGCACATGAGCTGGTAGGTGGGCGCGCCCACGTGCGTAACCAACGTGGCCACTTTCAACGTGTCCTTTATTTCGTTTAACAGAATGTACTGCCGGACAAGTCGCACATACGCAGGCCAGTGTGTACCTCCCGCGAGGTCAAATTCGTGCAATTTACCCATGGGCATCGTAATTAAACACCAAATCGTTCGCCACTGTAATAATTAGGAGTCGAATCAAAGACGGTTCTATGCAAGACTGGTTTATTAACAACTGTCACGTGACATATGTATGAACTACCTTCAACATAGTACTTAATATAAGGCATACCCACATTTATATCAACCATTATCCACAGATACATTACACCCCGGAATGCTACCTACAAGTTTGCGATTTGCGATCTGAAAGTTTACAAATTTTCGATTAGATTATTGATTTGAGTTGAGTACCTACCTATCGTTTGGAAAACTTAAAATTCTATTTACTGGACCTTGTTTTTTTTTAAATTTCTATTAATTACTATATAAAAGATTTAACTTTTATTGTAATTTAAAGTCGGTTTGAAGCAGTTTAGATACCTAACTACCTACATAGGTATACTGATCTCACACTTAAAACTCTTAAAAGCTTGGCTCTTGTTTGAGATATTATACAGGGTGTTTGGCAGTCGGGTGTAGGGGTTTTAAGGGATGATAGTAAGGGTCATTCTGAACATTTTTGACCACATTTACTATTATGCTAAGTTTCACGGTTTCCGAGATATTGATCATTTTAATAGGATTTTTTGTCATTTTTCCTTATGTCCGTGATACGAAAAACCCCTTAATTCAAGTATTAATAAAAAAAAAAAACAGTGTTTTCTTGCATGACTTGAATCACTATGAAATAAGGAAGTTTTAAAGTTACATGCCATTTTTTTTTCCTTATAACCTTTTGAGTAACCTGACAAAATTGGTTTTTCCATACTTGGTGAAAAACAAACGCAGGGTTCTCTTAGTATGGAGAAAGTAAATCTTGCGCGTTTACTCAAAAAGTTGTAAAGAAAAAAAAATAGCATGTAGCTTTAAAACTTCCTTATTTCATAGTGATTCAAGTCATGCAAGAAAACACTGTTTTTTTTTTAAATTAATACTTGAATTAAGGGGTTTTTCGTATCACGGACATAAGGAAAAATTACAAAAAATCCTATTAAAATGATCAATATCTCGGAAACCGTAAAACAGCATAATAGTAAATGTGGTCAAAAATGTTCAGAATGACCCTTACTATCATTCCTTAAAACCCCTACACCCGACTGCCAAACACCCTGTATACGAATTTATAAGAAAAATAATCATTACTAAGTAGACTTAATTAGTTCCTGAGATACAGGCGACTAACGGGTTTATACCTACTAAAAATCATCTAAGACAGCGCCAAATAACTTTAAATAGAAAATTGGTTCATACATGTTGATTTTTGAGATAGTTTTTTGTGTTTGTCGTTACGGCTTCGGAACCCTATACTGAGCATGGTCCGACATGCTCTTGCCCGGTTTTTTAATTGTATTGATATTGTGATATTGGTATTAAACCCGTTTATTAATGCTACTATAGTCACATTGAGACCTTTCAAATGACAACGTTATTCTTTTTTTTTCTTTATTGTATCAGAGGTTTGATTGTCAGTATGTGAATCATTGTTGTCTGATTCACGTACTGGCACATCAATCTATGTAGGTTAACTTAGGTATGTGTATAGTTAGAACGTTACTAACATTAGGTTTAATTTTTAATTTAATTTACAAACACTTTATTGTTATTATTATGGTCCAAAGATGGCTGAAATAAATGATTTTGATTTGATTTGATTTGATAAATAATTGACATTTTGCCTTTTTTTAACACATTAGGTATCCTATGTCACCCGGTATGGTGAAAGGATTCTCACGGTATAGCACACATTTAAATTGGCTCAGGCGTTTAGAAGTTATGATGGAATAAAGAATCATTAGATCATTACACTTCTTTTTGAGAAGTCGAGTAAAAATTGTCTCAGGGCAGAGACTCTCGCTTGGAAAGTGAAATAGAGATTAACTTTGATTTTAACTATAATCGTTAAGTATTTGTAAAAAAAATGGTAGGTACAGTTATGATTGGCTGTTTAACAATGTCACGTGGTTTGGATTGTTTAATTATTTTTTTTTATGGCATAGAGAAGACAAACGAGCACACAGGCCACCTGATGGTAAGTAGAAACTGTGACCCATAGACATTCACAAGACTGCAATGCAATCCTAAGGGCCACTTGCACGAAAAGTTTAACCCTGGGTTAAGACACTAACGCCCACTTGCGTGGACCAGAGTTAGCGTCTGAACCCGAGGTTAGGCGGCAAACCACGTACAAAAGTAGACGCTTAACTCTGGGTTAAGGGCTAACTCTGGTCCGCGCAAGTCCGCCTAAGGCCCACTTGCGTGGACCAGAGTTAGCGTCTTAACCCGAGGTTAGGCGGCAAACCACGTACAAAAGTAGACGCTTAACTCTGGGTTAAGGGCTAACTCTGGTCCGCGCAAGTCCGCGTAACTCGAGTTAGTAGACGTTAGATTCATACGAGAACTGTCATTTTAACTCGGGTTAGTGTCTTAACCCAGGGTTAAACTTTTCGTGCAAGTGGGCCTAAGACTGCAAATGCGTTGCCAACCCTGAGGACTAAGATGGAATGCCTCTATGCTAGTGATTTCACCGGCTGTCTTATCCCCAAACCGGAACACAACAGTGCGAACACTGCTGTTTGGCGGTAGGTTAATGGGTAAGATGGTGGTAGCGATCCGGACGGACCCTGCACAAGGTCCTACCTCCCGCAAATATTATATTATTGTTTTAAATACCTAAAAGCATAGACTATAGGTGTGTATGGTCAAGGAATTTAATTCCTAGTCCACTTTGGACTATGTCAAAGTGACGTAATCAATCAAAACGTAAGTGACATCTTATGATTTTATTTACAGTGTCAATTTGACATAGTCCAAAGTGGACTAGTGATTAAATTCCGTGACTGTACCAATGTAGTACTTACGAACAGTTAAAGAAACAAGTATAATACGTTTTTATGAGCTGTCACTGGAATCATCTTAGATGAATCGGAGTATAATAATATATATCGCTCCTTTAGAATTACAGTGACTTAATTCAAAATTTTCAGCGTTCGACTTCGAGTCATAAATTTATTACTGTAGAGACCTAACTCGAAATCCAAAATTTGCTAATTAAGTCACTATAATTCTAAAGATGCGATATGAGGAGTTTACCTGGTACAGCACGAACCACCGGAGCTGCCATTTTGTGTTGTCCGAGCTCCGTTTATGAAGATAGCCAGCCTGTAAGTAAACAGTTCGTTAGTGGGTTCAAAGTACATTTACTTTAATTGTTAAGTTAATGTAAAGCGATGTCATAATGAGAGCATTAAGCCACAAGAAAGACTTAACGTCGAAATTAATATTTTGCTGCGATAACAAATGAAATCTAGTTTAATCGTGAAGGTTCTCAGTTAGGTTTCAAAAGAGTCGGTTGGGCTGTGTAAGAGACATAGCTCTGGGCAGTGATTCTCTCAACAACGACGGTCGAACGGGCGGACGAGTGATGTCCAAGCGGCGAGTTTAAGTAGTCCCGTCAGAGCGAACAAAACACATTTTAGCGCTTGCATTTTCAATTAAGAAGCCTTATACGTTCGATCCATCGGCTGAAACCATGCTGGTAAATTAAAAATGCACGCGCTACAATGTGTTTTGTTCGCTTTGACGGGACTACTTAATCTCGCCGCTTGGACATCATTCGTTGATTCGTTCACCTTTGCTTCTTTAGAGAATCACACCCCTGAAATTACGAGTCAACGTTATATCAAGAGTTAAGACAAGAGTCACCCGGAGGGTCGAGTGGTTGAAGCCTCGCCAGTCGCCACCGTAAATTTTAAATTAACTCGCTAATTAGCTCACCCCGCGAAAGTCTTATAATTAATTCAACTGCTGGCGCATTAGTTTTAAGTTATGTTTATTATGTACAGTCAAGGAAATTGATTCCTAAACCACTTTGCACTGTGTCAAATTTACACTGTATATAAAATTATAAGAAGTCTCTTACGTTTTGATTGATTAGGTACGTCACTTTAATATAGTCTAAAGTGGTCTAGAAATCAATTTCCTTTACTGTATGTACTAGCGGGCCGCCCTCGCTTCGCTTCGGTTTATGTGAGTTTTCTGCAACAACCGTACATAAACCAGAATTTATTATAAATAAAAACGTTTCTCTTGAATCACTCTACCTATTGATGAAAACCGCGTTAAAACTCGTTGCGCAGTTTAGAAAATCTAAGGGAACAGACGGCGGAAGCCGATAGCTTTTTAGCTGATCTATCAGCCCTAGGCGGGTTGATGTCGGTTTCTAGGACATCTTGTATAATTGCTTAGAGTACGGCAGCCAGCATCTTAGGCCCGTATTAATAAACTAATCTCAACTATAATGCTCGTCTCGAGATGTGTCAAAAATGACAGTGTTCTATGGTTTGACGTTTACTTTGACGTATCTTGTGACGCGCATCTCAGCCAAGATGAGTTTATTAATACGGGCCTTAAAGAGATGAGAGAAGTTACTCACCTGAATGTGGTCGTACTGCGCACGCTCGGACAGCGCGATCAGCTGTCCGTCGTTGACGCGGATGGACCGCTGGATCTTCGGACTCAGCATCCTTCCTGCAAATAATACTGGCCATTCATACGGGAATAACGTAAACAGAACAGCTGGTCGATTTTCAAAAATCGAACACTCGAAAATGACATTTGAAAATGGAAGTGGAATATTAGAATCGTTATTATTGAAGATCGGGCGGTTTGTTGTGACATTTGTGACCTAGCGACGTTCCTTCGATTTAATTTTAAAGCGTCTATTAAGCAATTAGGCACGTTCAGAGATATCGATCAAGGGTCTGTGAGGCTAGACAAGTTGCTAACGCTAACGTAAACGGATTTCGAAAACTGACAAAATGTATGGAAATGGAGTAGGCGCTCGACGCGACCTTTTAATAGCTTACGTCAATCCTATACATTTTGGATAACGATAATGAAAAAATAATGCACCTTCTCTGGGGTCTCAAGATCGTGAAGCCAAGTCAAATCACCGCGATCGTGAAATCAGACGCTTCTTGTCAAGTTCTTACATAGCGAGCCAGCCAAATGTGGAAGCGAAATAACAACTAACTTTAATATACTTTGCCCTATTTTAACGCGGGACTATGAAGTAATCTGTTTTTTTTTGTTATGGCATGGGTAAAGCAAGTGAACGTGAAGGCCAGGCGACCTGATGGTAAGTGGATCTGCGACCCCTAGACATTTGACCCAGCACTAATAAATATCATAAATAAATATCAGCGGTCAATTACACCAATTAAACTAGTCCTAAACTTAGCTCTAGGCTTGTACTATGGGCACTAGACAATGCTATAGATACATAATAGAGTAATAAATACTTAAATGTATATCAAACATCCAAAAGACTCAGAAACAAATGCTCGCGCTCTTCACACAAATATTTTGCCCATATCGGGAACCGTACCTGGGATCGTTAGCATCGTATAAGCAGGGTCATTACAAACTAGGACAACGAGTCGACAAGGTTCTACCACTTCAATTCAAAATCAGTTATATAATTACGTGACAAAAGCAAGATGGGCTGATAAAAAACAAATTGAAATAGAAGCTCAGGTCTAATTTCAAAAACCTAAGATTATAAATAAATCAATCAAAAAAATTACGTGCCTATAAGGCAATGCAATGCAAGTATGGCATTTGTATATGTTTGCATACTATAATGAATGGAAACAAATGAAAATGAGGTAGGTTGTCCGAAATAAAAGTATTTTGATTTATTTTTTTTGATTATTATTTTCCAAATATTAAGTTGTCTAAAGTCTAATTTTGTGTTATGTTACGTTGGAACTGTGTATAAACTAGATTTTCAAACGAATTACCAAAAGATGTCTGGCCTTTTCGGTGATGTAGCCCGCCGGCAACCAGACAACGTTAATTACAGGGTTTTTTTTATGGCATCGAGAAGACAAACGAGCAAACAGGCCACCTGATGGTAAGTGGTAACTGTGACCCATAGACATTCGCATTCACAAGACTGCAAGGCAATCCTCAGACTGCAAATGCGTTGCCAACCCTGAGGACTAAGATGGAATGCCTCTATGCTAGTCATATCACCGGCTGTCTTATCCCCAAACCGGAACACAACAATGCGAACACTGCTGTTTGGCGGTAGGTTAATGGTTAAGATGGTGGTAGCGATCCGGACGGACCCTGCACAAGGTCCTACCACCCGCAAAAAAGTTTGCGATTGTAGTTGCCAAGTTCAAAAAAATATTTATTTTTCGAGAAGGCACACGAGTACTCGAGGCATCTTATGTTAAGCGGGATCTGAGAATATGAATTGTCAAGACTACAATCCTAAGACTAAACGCCTAGTAATTTCACTGGAACACAACATGTGGACACAGGTAGGTTACAGGATGGTGATAGCTATCCGGACGGACCCTGCACAAGGTCATACCACCGCTAAACCAATGGTACTTATTTCAACTGCCCTTAAGCGGTCGGTTGTTATGCGATGCGTTTACGCACATTCTTTTACAGCAGATAATCTAATTACAACATTGTACCCTTTAATGCATACATACACATACATACATAAGCTCACGCCTTTATTCCCAGAGTGGGGTAGGCAGAGCTACAGAATTACTAACAGCTCTAAAAACTTGTTAATAATTCTGTAACTACATTTTGCACAATTAGGCTAAGATGTTTACCAGTGTATTAGTGACAGGTTGCAAGCCCATCGCCTAACAGTACTACACACCTTTAATGCATAGCATCTCGAAAGTGAAACGTTGGCTTTAAGACTACGCCGAGCGTACGCTGGATGTACAGTGGCGCCCTCCTATTATTGTGTTTTCTAATAAACTAACATATTTTCTTAAAATTGGTCGGTAGGTTTTGGTACTACAAATGAAAACACAACTTAAAGGGTATATCACATAGTTTAATAACAATTCACCTTCGAGTTATCAACTTAACGGAAAAAAGTGGCCACCTTTTCCCGTTAAGCTGACTACTCAAAGGGTAATTGTTATTAAAGTGTGTCACGTATCCCATAAATTGTGTTTTTACTTGCGCTACAAAAACGTATCGTCTGATTGTAAGGAAATACTTTGGTTCAGTAGAAAACACAATAAAAGTAATTCAGGGCGCCACTGGACGCTCGACGTTTGCTCGACGCAGTCTTAAAGTACATTTCCAAATTTCAAATTTCAATTGTCGAAAATCTACCCGTATTTAATTTAATCTAGCAACATTTTTGTGTACCCGTAGAGTAGAAGTAGAGTAATTTTAATCTAAATAATAAATAATCCAAAGTGTATAAAAGGAACGGTAAAACCAAGAGACTGTATGTAAAGCTCTTTCAGCTTTCACGAGTAAACTTTTGAAAGCTTTCGCTCAGTCGTTTAACAATTCTTTTGTGGAAGCTCCTGCATACTCTAATTGTATTACTGTCGTAAATGGATCTCAAGAATGTATGACCTTTTTTGTAGGTATCTTAAGAGAAGCCTTGACGGTTCTATGTAAAATAGGTACAATAATGTAAAAACGTAAGAATATAAGTACCTACCTATGTTTTTTGTTGAAGATGTAATTTTTAACAACCTTTTATAATTAAATCATAATCATAATCATAATCATAATCTTTATTTGCTTCAAAAATGGTACAATAAGGTGTTACATATTTGGACCCGAACAAACATTTTCCGCTAAATACTAGCATGCAAATTTTAATTTTTATAGACCTATACAGAAATTATTACATTTTTTATTTATTAAATTACCTTTGACATAATTCATTTACATTGTAAAACATTTTTTCATTTAGCCAACTGTACAGCTTAACTCTAAATGGCTTAAACGGAAGCTCAGTAATCTCTTTAGGGATGAGGTTGTAAATTTTGACACACATGCAGTAACAATTTTTCATCGCTAATGTTGTTTTTGGCAATGTGTCATATACAAGCCTATTTCCGTGTCTTGTCTTTATACTACATGCATCTTTCGCTTTTTTGAATAAGTCTGGGTGTTTACGCACAAATACTGTTACTTCGAAAATGTACATGCAGGGCAAAGGTAACAGTTTAAATTTACTAAACAAAGGTCTACATGATTCGAATCTGGGTATACCACAGATAGCTCTTATGCATTTTTTTTGGCTAACAAATGCTCTGTTTATGTCTGTGGAGTTACCCCATATCAACAAACCGTATCGCAATACCGATGCCACGTAACCGTGATAGGCTAACAGGACGGTGTCAATGTTGGAAGTCCGGCGCAGTCTGTTAATGACATACACAAATCGATTCACTTTGCAACAAACTTGTTCAACGTGTGCTTTCCAATTGCAGTGTCTATCTAAAACTAAGCCTAAAAATGGCATTTTATCAATTTCCATTATTGTACAATTATCATAACCTACATTTAACGGGGTACATTTATTATTAACATTACAGAACTGAACCAATTTAGTTTTTTCTAGATTTACATTCAAGTTGTTAACTTCAAGCCATTCTATAATTGTTCTAATCGCATCATTAATCTTAGAAGTAAAATTATCTTTATTTTCACAAGTAAGTTGAAGTGAAATATCGTCAGCAAAAAGTGTACATTTGTGAGTAGTCGCGTCAGGAAGATCGTTTATGTACAATAAGAATAGCAAGGGTCCGAGCACGCTACCCTGTGGTACGCCATAGGCGTTGGATCTGTACATAGATCTATATTTTGTGACCTCGAAGTTATGAACATTCAAAATTTCGATACATTGAAGCCTATTTTCTAAGTATGATTGTAACCAGTTCAATGCTAGTCCCCTAATACCGTATTTCTGAAGCTTTTGTAATAATAAGTTATGAGATACAAAATCAAAAGCTTTAGTCATGTCAAAGAACACAACAGCTGTAGGTTTTTTCTTGTCTATACTTTTAACAACGTTGTTAATCAAGTTGAAGGTAGCTAACGTGGTACATTTATTTTTTTAAAATCCGTATTGTTCTTTCTTAAGTATTTTATATTTAGATACGAATGACAAAATTCTTTTATAAATGGCTTTTTCAAAAATTTTTGATAATATCGGAATGAGCGTAATAGGTCTATAATTAGACATATCCATTTTATCTCCTTTCTTAAATATTGGCTTGACTATTGAATACTTTAACGCGTCAGGGAATAAACCTTGCTCGAAGGAACTGTTAATTAAGTGAGTCAAAATCGGTGCAATTTCACGAACGGCTGCTTTTAAGATTTTTGTGGCAATATCATCATAGCCGGTTGCACCAGTATTTTTTAATGATCGGACTATATTAATTACTTCATTTACACCTAAAGGATCAATAAAAATAGTTTTATTCACAAAATGAGGGCAAGTGCTGTTTTTTGATGATAGTTTAGTATTAGTCTTATTAGTTAGTTGTATAAAATAATTATTAAATTCATTTGCGATTACATTTGGATCATTCGATATTTTTCCATTTATTTTTATGTCACTTATGAATTGGGAGTCTGAAATATCATTTGGTTCATCATTAATAATTTTCCAGCATGTTTTGCACTTATTTTTAGAATTCATAATTAATTTACTGTTGCACATATTCTGTGCTTTGTGTATACAATTTCGGAGTAATTTTGTATATGTTTCATAGGTTTTTTTATTTATTGAGGATTTTATCGAGTAATATCGAAAACGAAGCTTCCTCTTATTTTTACAGCTTATTTTGAACCCATTTGTTATCCAATTTAATGACTTTGCCCTGTTGGATAATTTTATTCTAATTTCTGGAAAACATAATCTGTAAAAAAGACAAATCGTTTCGTGGAAACACGAAAATGCTTCATTGAATTCATTTTTCCCATATACTTCGGAAAAGGACAGACTAGCTAGACATTCTCTAAACTTATTTATATTTTCTTGGCTATAATCTCTTTTTACTGAAAATTTGGCTCTAATAGGGATAACTTTCTTAACGACCGGTACATCTAGGCTTTGTGCGTGATGGTCTGATAATCCTAGGTGAAGCACTTGGCCCACGGCCTCTTTTATGTTGCTTACAATGTGATCTATGCAAGACTGTAACCTCGTTGGACTCGTTATTTTCATTTCCATGTTATAACAAGTCAAGATATCAGTTAAACGACGGGTAATGTTGTTTGGTTGTAGTGTGTTGATATTGAAGTCACCAGCCAGGATCACTTTTCTATTTTTATTTTTTAAAGTTATTGTATGAATAATAGACTCCAGTTTGCTTAAGAATATTTCGACATTCGAGGACGGTGTACGGTATAAACTCACCACAATAAGCATGTGGTCAATGATTTCCACTGCACAACACTCAAAGTCCTTTTCACAAGCTGAGTTATTAATGTAAGTTAATTCTTTGGATTTTAGGCCTATTTTAGTAAAAATGCACACTCCTCCACGGGGTTTGAGTCTTGAAAAATATGATGCTAACCGATAACCACTTAATTTAATGTTGGTTTCGTTACCACGTTTAACAAACGTCTCTGATATACAAATAACATCTGGTTCATATTTTTTCCCTTTTAATTCTAGCAGAGTCAGTTCAAGCAGATGCCTTTTATAAGTAAAACTAGCAATGTTTTGATGAAAAATTTTTACGTAGTGATTTTCTCCTTGTTTGTCACTGGCGATAAAAAAGGATTCTCATTTTCTTTCGATTGGTTGCTGGCGGTTCCTTGTGAAGTTTCGGAAATAGTAGCTTCGACTTCCTGCTTATTAACAATTTTATTATTTTTGGTATCCTTCATACTTGAAAAAAAGTGTGTAATTAGTTTCTGCCCTATTTTAAGTTCATGTTTCGTTACTATTTGCGGCTTTGTTTTTCCATTAATGTAATTTATTCGTTTTTTATAATAGTCAAACCGTAAAATTTCCCGTAGTAACAATCTACCCATATGCAATTTACTATGGTGCATCGAATGATTTGATTCAAAAGATATATATGTAACATGAGAGAGCTGAGAGCAAACCAGTCGTAGTATTTCATTTTGCTTATGAACATTTAAGTATTTATTGTATTGTATTTCGCTAACTATAACATTTGTATCCGCTAGAAGAAACTTCAGTGTAGTGGCACTTTTAATGGATCTTCTACAATGTATACACTAACGTGAGTACTAGTAGTCTTTAGGCTTCCCACTCGGCTGTTTTAATTTTATTTTACTAATTTACAATAATAAAAGTGACGAGAGCTCTCTTGAAACACTGTTTACTTGGCCAGGGTTGCCAGTTTGCCTCACACAACGATCTAAATATAACACAACGATGCGAACACTGCTGCTTCGCGGTGGATTAAAGGATAAGATGTAGCGATCCGGACGGACCCTGCACAAGGTCCTCCCACCACAGGGATCCTGCCGTTTTGGCCAAAAAAAATTTGGTCAAATATACATTTATATATCCAAATTTTCATTTCCCAAAAAGCATTTTGTATTATTTTGGTTTTATATCCGGTATATCGAAACCGCTTGCTAAGTGTATTAGGTTAGGTTACACTTGTGACTACATAAACTATAAATCAACTGCGTCGGGAAGCAACTTTTTGGGACATGAAAATATTCTGGCTAAACGGACCCCCCACCACAATATTATGGTGTTTAAGTAAGAGCCGAACCGATCCGTGATGCGAAGTTGGAAACTGCACTTAAAGCCGACCCCCAAGTTTGCAGTAATTATAATTGACGGCACCAATGATGGACACTTTTAGCTGACAGGCACCAGTAATGGACACTTCACTCTTAATTCAAATGTCATACGGTGCTAAATTGATTGTTGCAAAACAAATGAATAACTTTATCTTCTGTAAAATAAGAATCAAGTTTCCATTATTGGTGCCTTGTCCATTACTGGTTCCATCATCCTAGGTACTTTCATTTCGATAAGCAGTTGATGATTGTGCAAAAAAATTAAGAATGGAACCTCAAGAACAGAATGACAGAAACTTGAAACCTTTTTGATTTTTAAGACTAATCCAAAGGTTTCAAACTCTGCATTGTCTATCAATGAAGTCTCGACCATATTATCGTGTAATTTATTAACTGGTTTAAAAGTAACGCGTTATATAGGTACCTCTTAGCATCATTCTACTCCGACAGTAGTCCTACTGGCCAACGACCAATGCTAAGCTATAGTTTTTTCCCAAAAAGGCGAAATAAAATATCTCAGATTCGTTACCATCATCCTGCATGATCATTAATTGTCTTCATTTTGCGATAATACCGTGAATTTTAACAAAGTACGTACTAACAATAAATTCTCATTACGTTACACTCGTGGCTTACATTATAATCACGGTTTAAGAAAAACAACAAACTGTAATTTCAGACTAGTTCTAACGATTTAAACCATCTTGTGTTTGATATTTTGGTTAAATAGATTAAATGGGTAATAATTGCACCCTGACTGAGCCTTGGAGTAGGTAGATATTATTTTTAAGCTCTAGCCTGCTCCTATATACTTGACTGAACCTAGCTCTAAATTTAGAATGAGTAAATTCGAACGAAATATGCCACTATACCTACTCGTATATTTACCACTAGCGTTACCTCAACATACATATTCCTATTAATAACTTTCACGTAGTTAGGACTCCTAAGTTACAATTAACATGTGTAAATTAAAAAAAATAAGTGCATAACTTACCTTTATTTAATCGTAGAATTCATAGTTGAATTGTTATTATTATTAATTAAAAAACACTTGTCATCCAGAACCAACATTTATAAGAAGATTTAACAACCACATATGAGAAGAATCACAATTAACTTATTAAACAGACAACGCTTAAGATACAACAGTATAGAAACAGGCGTAAAATTCAACTTTAATAACTAATTTACACTATTCATAAGTACAGATCGAGCGCCTGTTGAATATATAACAGCAACAAGTCTTGAAAACTTTTTATTGCTATTAATTTTTTACAGGCGTTGCGGTAGAGTTTGATGTATTGACGCGCTCGCTTGGGTCGGATACGGTGGGTGCCGGCGAAGGCGGCAGGGCGACTGCCGGGCCCAACCGGGCACCTGTAGCTTGATCGACCGTCGCGCGCGTGCGTGCCCTTGATGACGTACGGAACCGTGACCACGAGCTGCCTATCTATGAAGGAAGCATTGAGAGCATTTTAAGATACGTCAGCAGTGCAGCACGTCTAGCATATGGCGTCCGCGACTTGTTTGTTTCTTCGATCTCCGTTTCTATCTAGTCTGTAACGATAGAGACGCGATGAGCGACCAGCGAGAAAACACAACTTGTGCTACCCGTGCTGACATTTCATGTTTCTGTAACTAGTCTTTTTTTATACTTATAAAATAATTTATTTTCTTACATAAACATTATGACGCACATCACAAACCTGTGAAAGATTTATAATATAGTACTTTCCTAGTGGTGTCGTGAAAAGGGGATTGGTTATCTTATCTTACAGATGTATCCTTTCGGATAGATTTCGGCCCTTTTAGGACCTTTTGTGTAAGCGGATAACCTGTTACACACGCAGCTGTTCTAACATGCAGGTTTCCTCACGATGTTTTTCCTTCACCTCAACACATTGTGTGTACCACTACAATTTACCATAATTTTGGCAAAAGGCAAACGAACACACAGGCCACCTGATGGTAAGTGGAAACTGTGATCCATAGACATTCGCACTCACAATAATAATAATGGCTTATAATAATTGACATAAGTTAATAAGCGATGCGCAACTATAAAACTTAGGTAGTTTATACTAATGGTGTTTGGGGAAGGAAGAGTGTTGTCATTTGTAAAAGATATACATTTTTAAGGTGAATGGTCATTCCTTTAAATGGTAAATTTATGATAGATATATTCAAAATAAATATATTTTGCTTTGTAATGTTACACTCATAACTCTCATAAGAGCGTCGGAGCCGAAACATCCATGACTCAAGAACCCACAAAATAATAATAATAATAATATCTTCCCTTACCGGGATTCGAACCCAGGACCGCTAGCTTTGTAGGCAGGGTCACTACCAACTAGGCCAGCGCGTCGTCAATAATTTGTATTTGTATCTTATAAAAAGGAAATAATTTATTTTCATTATCATATTTATCATGAATATACATAAATAAATTGCACTTTTAAATAAATATATAATTTATAGATAGAAGGTCTCTGCCTACCCCTCTGGGAAACAGGCGTGATTTAATGTATGTATGTAGGTATGTATGTAGATAATATTATGAAGATAAACACAAAACAAAACATTATTTTACAACAGAGTTGCCAGTTTTGCGCAAAATTTTCGGAAAAACTGCCATAAACTAAGTAAATTGAAAACAGACGTTTCGTAGCTCCTAGGCTGGTCAGCGAGACGCAGTATCCGAGCGGGTGATTCCACGGCGGCATATCTTTCATTTACGCGCACCGTAGACTCACCCCAACCTCCTAAATTTTTTAACGTGATACCATCGTGATACTCGTTGTTCCATGTTTTTAATTAGTCGTAATCGCTTTTACTTCTTGAATGAAAATTATCTTATTATGTTTGAAATCTTTGCAGCATTTATTCAAATTTCGGTTCTCTATTTAAATAAACCGGCGAAGTGCGAGTTCGTTCTCATAGTCATTATTTATAGTTGGTTTATTGACCGTAAAGTTATAATTTTATTTTCGGTACCTAGTTTTAAGTATTGATTATTTATTACGTTATTACCTTATTGTTACTTAATGTACCTACCTACTTTTAAGTATTATTACGCGTTTTAATGATTGAAAAAATGACCTTCTGCTGGAGTTTCTTGCGGCGCTTCTTCTCCGCAATGATGGTCTTGTCCGAAGCGCTGGTAGATTCAGTTTATATTACCGACGTGTAAAAGAGCTCTCATGTGGCCTATTTACTGAATAAATATTTTGAATTATGAATTTTACGGAACCCTCTGTGCCGAGTCCGACTCAAACTTCTCGGTTTTTAACCACTAAGTACTCCTACTTAACGAAGAACCACTATTACATAGTTCCCTCGGGAACTGTGATAAGGGACTGGGGTTGAAAGCGAGAACCAGTTAATTATTATTAGCCGTATAATATAAAATCTTTCTCTCTGTCTCTTACACACATTTCTATGGAAATACATTCATATTCATATTAATATTTTTTTAACATTTGAAAGCAGGTTTTTTGGCGGTGGAATATTGGGGTTCATCCGTTTGGGAGCTACAATGCCATAAACAGACACTCAAATACATAGACATAGAGATACAAGTTATAAACTAACACTCCTCTTTTTATTTATTAGTTATCAACTCCCTATGATTCATTTCATGTCTTTAAAGAGACGTTGCTAGCTATAGTAATATTGTTTTCACCTCAGCAGCTCAAACAAGCAGGTTTTGCTGCTTAAAAACAGTGAGCAAAATTCATTTTGCTGCGAGCGAGAGGCAAAGTAGCTTTTTAATTATTTTTTTAAATGCCGTGAGCAGTGCTGGGGCTACTCACAACATTCGAAAAAATTGAACTTCACTTGGTTCTGTCACTTTCACTTCGATAGGAAAAAAGCGAGAGATAGAAACAACTTGATTCGAAGTTCGATTTTCAAATCCCACACATAGTAGGCCCAAAAAGAAACGCACGTTCGGATGCACACATAACCTTAAAATTGCAAATAAAACTATCTGTTAAAGTTTGAAATGTGTTTATTACAACTATTTTATACAGTAGGTACAATCATTTTTTTTATTTAATGTTTTGAAGACAAAATTAATGAAAAATAAGAAGTTTATCATGTATCTACATAATTTTGTTATCGTTTTAACAATCTTTAATTTCGTGACATAAACCGCGGGGGCAGTTTCAGAACGCATTTAAAAAATAATGTAATGTAATGTAAATGTAACGATGTAATTTTTGTTAATTTGTCCGCCATAGCCAACAGCCATAGACAAGGCCTAGTTTGGTTTTTTTTAAAGCCACAGTCTACATAAAGCTGTATAAAGTTGTGTTTGCACTACAGCATTATCAAGTTGAGTGACAGGTTTTATCTGTTTCATGTTTATTTTTTCCACTTTTTATTTTATTAGTATTTTGCAAAAATGCTTGTGATTGATGCATATGCGATCGTGTCGTTATTTAGTCGTGTATTCACCAAATGGTCACAACGGAAGACCTGCGTTGGCCCTACCAGCTGCACGCTGTGTTGTTCTCGCTGCTGAGGTGAAAAGTTGTATGTCTCACACGAGACCAAAGTTTTTTACGTCTCGTATCTTTGAATCCCTCGCTACGCTCAGGATTCTAACCTGGAATCACTCGCTACGCTCGTGATTCAATAATAGAATCCTTCGCTTACTCGGGATTCAAAATCATCACTCGCAGCAAAAACCAACTTTGCTCTCTTGTTGAACAAATAACTATTATTTGGTAAAGGTTAAAAATTTGAAATTAAAAATTAAATTAAACATTTTAAAAACCCACGATTCAAAACAGTCTGTAAAGAAAAACCTCTAAAAAGTAAAAAATAATACGTATTCGCCAAGTTTAATTATAAGTAGGTAAGTATTAAGACTACGCCGAGCGTACGCGCCGGATGTACAGTGGCGCCCTCATAACTTTTATTGTGTTTTCTAATTAACTAAAGAATTTCCTTGGAACCAAACCAAATGTGTTTGTAGTGCAAGTATAAGCACAACTTATAGGGTATATCATATAGTTTAATAACAATTCACCTTCGAGTTATTAACTTAACGAAAAAAAGTGGCCACCTTTTCGCGTTAAGCTGACTACTCATAGGGTAATTGTTATTAAAGTTTGTTACGTATCCCATAATTTGTGTTTATACTTGCGCTACAAACACATTTTGTTTGGTTCCAAGGAAATTCTTTAATTAATTAGAAAACCCAATAATAGTAATGAGGGCGCCACTGGACGCTCGGCGTTTGCTCGGCGCAGTCTTAATATTTTGATTCAAGCTGGGGACCGCTAAATAAACTAAATAATATAAAATACCCCTGCTACTTAGCGGTCCCCGACGTGGCGAAGCTTGAACTTTTTAGATATTTTTCTTTACAGACTGTTTTATAAAAATGCTAGGTTAATAAGTATAATCACTGCCATAAGTAAAATAAAATAAAATAAAATAAAATCTATTGGCCTGTGATGGAATTTTCCATGAACTTTCACACAATTTTACCCACCTATCCCCCCTCCCTTTAACATATCTAGAATATTCGTGGAGTATTGTACCTTCTATTTTTCTTTTTTGGCATTCAAACTTATAGGTAATAAATTTACTGTTGGCAACTCTAAAGTCACTTTTCGTTCCGATTCCTAAAAAAAAGTGCTATCTGTCACTTACGTGACTTACGTCAAATCGAAAACGAAAAAATTGTCTAAACGTACATAAATAAACAAAACTACTGGTCATTAAAATCACAAATTGACACCAATTTATTCTAATACCCACCGAACAGACTTTTTGGGGGTCAAGTCACGTCTTTGCGATTTCGGCCTGTTTGCCCGGCGTTTTCGATTGAGATGTACGTCGAGTGAAGTTAATATGGCTCCTGTGTTTAAGAACGATAATATAGTGAACAGATTACTCAACGTGAGGCTGGACGATGGGGCGGCGGGGGACGAGCAGCCGCCGCAGAACATGCTGCCGTCAAACCAGCAAGCGCGGCAAGGCTGCAGCGCTGCGGAAGAAGAGAGCGGTTCTTCAAACGAGCCTATCGCATCTTCGTCCGCCATCGAGAATTTCCAGCCATCTAACAACAGCAGCGGCCGATTACACAACTGGCAAGCGACTAAAACGACCGTCAAAGAACGTTTATCCTTTCTTTTTAACAATGAAGTACTGTGCGACGTCCACTTTATAGTAGGAAAGGAGGCGAATCAGCAAGTGATCCCGGCGCATAAGTTCGTCCTCTCCGTCGGCAGCGCAGTCTTCGATGTAATGTTTAACGGGGTGTTAGCTACCAAATCTGATGAAGTTGAGCTGCCTGATGTTGAACCGGCAGCGTTCCTACATTTACTTAAGTTCCTATATTCCGATGAAGTTAGAATTGGTCCAGAAAGTGTTATGACAACCCTGTACACCGCTAAAAAATATGCCGTTGCGGCTTTAGAGGAGCATTGTGTGGATTTCCTTAAGAGTAACTTGGGAACGGACAATGCGTTTCTGTTACTGACGCAAGCGCGTTTGTTTGATGAGCCTCAGTTGGCAGCCCTGTGCCTTGAAATGATCGACAAAAATACAGCTGATGCGCTGAATGCTGAAGGGTTTACTGATATTGATCAGGACACTTTGAATGCGGTTTTGGAAAGGTAATTTAATTTTCTCCTTAGATACTACAATAAATGTACTGTGAAGTATTTTTATGCTAAATATAGTAATTAACATAATTATATTCGTTGTTTTTGTGTTGTAAGTCAGAACTTGCAAGTACATCTTGAACATAGGCCTTTTGTACATTATTGAAAATGTTCAGTTGTGTTTTTTTTTATTACATTGGTATTGGAAATTTAAAAACAAAACCATTAATAATATTCTACCTCAAGAGTTAACGTTAACTGCTATCTAGATAATTAAGGGTTGGAATTTTTATTCCAGGACTGTCATAGTTTTTGTAATAAGATAGCTGTCTAGCCTATTGCAATGTGAATGTATGACAAACACAACAGTATTTAAGGACCTAATTTCATAATTTCAGAGACACCCTCCGCATAAGAGAAGCTAAAATCTTCTCAGCAGTACTACGCTGGTCTGAAGCAGAATGCATCCGAAGGCAGCTTCCTGTAACACCAACAAACCAACGTACAGCACTGGGCCGCGCTTTCAATGCCATCCGGTTCCCTCTTATGTCTGTTGAAGAATTTGCGATGGGGCCAGCCCAAAGTGGACTATTAGACGATCGAGAAATAGTCCAGTTATTCCTTTATTTTACCGTAAACCCAAAGCCTAACGTAGGATTTCTTGATACACCTAGATGTTGTATGACAGGCAAGGAGTTGACGGTCAATAGGTTCCCTCAGACTGAGTCTCGGTGGGGTTACAGTGGCACTACTGATAGGATCAGGTTTACTGTGGATCAGAGGGTTTTCGTTGTTGGTTTTGGATTGTACGGATCATATTTCGGTCCCACTGAGTATGAAGTTCATTTGCAGGTTTGTACTATGTTATTTTTTTGTGTTTTTGATACTTTAACCACATTTGCATGCTGAGTTAGATTTTTTATTACTTAAAACTAGCTGTTGCCTGCGACTCCGTCTGCGTAGAATATTGCGATTCTCTCAGAAACTGACCAAAATAGTACCCTACCCCAGGCTTTAAGCTATACCAAATTTCATTTTAATCAGTTAAGTGGTTTAACTGTATAAGCATAACTACTTACTTTATTAACTATGTTGTAATATTTGTATTTTATTGTGCAATAAAGAGTTTACATACATAACATACAAACAAACAGAATTACTTTCGCATTTATAATACTGCGTATTTGAAAAGATGTAAGCGTACATACAGAAGGACAAACGGCAGGAAGCAACTTGTTATCTTGTATCCAGTACAAGCTTAGAGCTTAGTAACTGACTATGTAACTTTTTATGAGATAGTTCGATGATATTAATTTGATTCCCCCGTTCCAGATAATCCACCTGGCCACGAAGAAGGTGTGCGGCTCGAACACCACGACGTTCTGCTGCGACGGCTCGGACGACACGTTCCGCGCCATGTTCAAGGAGCCCGTCGAGATCCTGCCCAACACCTCCTACATCGCCAGCGCCAAGCTGAAGGTATACTAGCACTTAGTCCTCAGGGTTGGCAACGCATTTGCAGTCTTGGGATTGCGTTGCGGTCTTGTGGGTGCGAGTGTCTATGGGTCACAGTTTCCACTTACCATCAGGTGGCCTGTGTGCTCGTTTGTCTTCTCTATGCCATGAAAAAAAACAAAAAAAAACTTGACAGCCCTTGGCCATTGTAGTGTCCAAAGTACAGTAAAACCGATATGGCTTACCGATGTATGCGCAGATGGCATTATTTTTTCGAACCGCGGGAACCAATCAGCGTAGCGTGGTTGTATTTTGTGCTGTTATTGGTTATTAGTAGTGACCGACCGAAACATGTTATTTTGCCGAAACCGAAACCGAAACCGAAGGTTCGGTTTCATTGTAGTTTCGGCCGAAACCGAAACCGAAACCGAACCTTTTATATAAAAAAAAAAGTCCTTAAAAAGTCGAAAAAATTTTAGTAACCCCGTTTTTTTCTAAAATTAATATCTCGCCGACCTATAATTACAGGTTTCTACTTTCAAAGATTTATCACAATGAAATTTCAGCACAGTTACAGAGGTTCTGTTTGAAAATTTAACTACCCTATAAAGTCTAGCCGTACCGAGCGCGCCCGACGTTAGCCGAGCGCGACCCGAAGGTACGATGTTGTAAGTTTCGGCGCGGCCGAAGGGTTCGGCCGTTTTTGGCCGAAACCGAAACTCGGGCCGAAACTTGATTTTTTGGCCGAAACTGGCTGAAACCGAAACCGAAACCGAAATTTCGGTCGGACACTAGTTATTAGTGACGCCATGTTGTCACGCGCCCGCGTGTCATTCAGCCGTCAAACGTGCGTGAGTGAGATGGAAAAAAATAGATGCATTTTAATTTTCACCATATAACTATTACGTACAAGTCTGGTCGTGGGTTTTAATCGTGCTTTCGGAAATCATCGAGATCGTTGTTCGTGTTTGCGCGAACGAAGATTCACGACACGCCATATCGGTTGTGTTCCATTGTATAGTCTTTATTATTCCTAGCGAGCCAATCTTCTAAACAAAGGCCATTGTTTGCGTACAATACTATTATCTTTCTTTGTGTCCGTAACCGCAAGCCGATTACATACAAAAAAGTTAGAACTAAATTGAATGTCCATAGAATTATCAACCCTATCCTCTTAGTCAGTAGGTTTAAAGTGTAAAGTGTTAGGATACAGACATGTCTTTATTATTTGAACCGGTCTTATTCCCTACACAACATTACCATCTTCTGTCGCCAGATAATAAAGACATAGTTTTCTGATTAGGTGAATATTTTAGGAAATAATCGCTCCGAAAGTTGCATAAATTGTGTCCCCCTTAATCTTTTGAACCGTGTGCCCGCAAAAATATGACAAAAAGAAAAAGGTACCAACGCTTAATAAATAATTTTACTGAAAGTTATTTTCAACTTCATTGCATGTACCGTTTTTGAGTTAGTGCCAAAAAACTATGCTCCTCAACAAAAGGTCGTAAGTGCCATGAAGAAACACTTTTTCGCTGATGCACTTCTTCATTTGAATCGTACTTTTAGACTTTGAGACTGTGTGTTAAAGTTATTTGTGATAGTTTTTTTGTAGGCTTAGGAACCTCTCACGGTACCCTACACTGATCATGGTGAGACATTCTTTTACCCGGTTTTTATTTTTTAGGCTGCGTTTCCACCAGAGCTGTGCTAGGCAGCGAAGCGGTGTTGCTTCGCTTCCTCGTACATCTCTGGTGGAAACGCAGCCTTAACGGCTTAACGTCTGGCACCCTGCGAAACGGTGACGCACAGACGTACCGTTTTTTTTTGTATGGCATAGAGAAGACAAACGAGCACACAGGCCACCCGATGGTAAGCGGAAACTGTGACCCATAGACATTCGCATTCACAAGACTGCAATGCAATCCTAAGACTACAAACGCGTTGCCAACCCTGAGGACTAAGATGGAATGCCTCTATGCTAGTAATTTCACCGGCTGTCTTATCCCCAAACCGAAACACAACAATGTGAACACTGCTGTTTGGCGGTAGGTTAATGGATAAGATTTCTAAACCAATTTAATCTCCATTCCAGGGCACCGACTCCTACTACGGCACCAAAGGCCTCCGTCGAGTCACCATAGACTGCAACAACGGAGATAAAATAGTGTTCCAATTCTCCTACGCTGCTGGTAACAACAACGGGACCTCCGTGGAGGACGGACAGATACCCGCCATCATATTCTACATATAACAGGAGTGCTGGCAACTTTGGGCTGATCCGTAGCACTCTGGTTCGTGGAAACTCCAGGTTTGTGTTGCATCGGGAGGGATAGGACACTGTGTCAAATAGGTATATCAGTTCTAGGGGTGTGTTTATAAAACTGCCTGGCTAAGACAAAAGGTAGTATCTCAGACATAACTCCTGTAAAGTGCAACTTTTTTGCTAACGGAATAGGATTGAATATGCTTTGGCTATTGGATTTGAGATTCCGCCTTTTGACTTGTCAGGGGAAAATATTTATTGATTCTTTAATTAATGTCAATGTTAGTGTTTAATTATATTGTGAAAGGATTATGCCATGGGCAACCTTGTATGGAGTCTGGGCCCTGGACCAACAGCTGATTGGGTAACTAAATTTTATCAATTTTTGATTTTCATTGACTGTATAATTTCATCGAACGCCCTCATTCTACTAAGATCATGTTTTCAGCATAACTTAAAAACTAACTACGTAGGTTAGGATTAGTTTGACTCGTGATTGCTAAAAAAATAATTTATGTGGCGAGAAATGTTTATCAATGAAATATAAATTCGGTGTAATGATGCGTTCGTGAAGGTGTTTCGATAAATTAATAGGTACCCAACTGATGTGTTATGTTATAGGTAGGTCTTTCTATGTACAGTCACAACATGGCATTGTTGCGCCCCTTGCCACTGTTAAACCACTGAAAAAAAGCGAGCACAAAGTATGAAAAGTCGTTGCCGTAATGCCTACCCTGCCAAGTATTGGTAAGGTAAACGTCCGAACGCTCTACACGTCAACAGAAAATACTAGAGGTGTACATTTTCATGTGATTTGGGAGATGAGACATTTACTTTTGTTAAATAGAATTTGCTTTATATGGTAACCAAATTGATTTTTTTCAAAATGAAAAGAAATGTTAGTCAATCGGATTGTATGAGTAAATATCAGGTGCTTTTGCTGGCTGTCCTTTTCTTTATTTAAAATATCAAAGCCTAAAACATATCTCATCGCTAAAATGAGGCGATGACAAAAGTAATGTTAATCTTATTTTGTTAATTGCAATTCGAAGTATGCGGACAAATACTAGTACGGCGACGAGCACTCGGACGTTTACCTTATTTAATACGAGTGAGTGAGAGCAGTATAGCTAAGTCATTTGTACTATTTTATAGCCACTGGACCATTAAACGTACACACATCTCGTTCTATTTTAGATTCTAAAGGGTCGTACCTATGACATAAGACAATTTTACATTTTAATATTCACTCGTACGCGAGCGAGACACGACACGATTTTTTTCCGGGCTGGGAGGGCTGGCAAAACGCACGACATTTTATGTCGTATCCGACACAAAATCGTTGTCGGACGAGTGTGAACAGCTTCATATAAAATGTTCTGCCAGTGGAACGTACGATTAAAAATCGTCCCGACAGACGACATAGTGGGAACGAGCTCTAACGCAAGTCGTTTCGACCAACAAAACCGGTAACTTAAAAAAAAAGCTATAATAGTACCTAAACTACAAATTAGTTTCCTGACTTAAGTATCTACTCTACCTAAGATCCTTACGGTTACGAAAAAAGACATCGTTATGAGTAGACATAGGAATATACGAGACGAAATTAAATGACAGCTAGGGAGTGCCTATATCGATCAACTCAATTATCGATACTTTTCCCATATACTAGTGATCGCTCCAAGTGTTGGTCAATTGTCATAATAAGACAAATAATGGAGGTCAAAATCAACGTGGTATGTTTACAATATTAAGAAATGGCGACTCCATAGATTCTGAAACCACGATATGCCACCAAAAGTCCTAACCCTAGTATTAATATAAAAAAATATAAAAATTACCAGTTTTTTGGTCAAACCACCTGACAGCTCAGCTCGTTCTTATATTCATATTGATATTCAATTTATTCGTTTGTTAGTCGTATACCTCGAAATCAAAAATTCCTTGTAGCTTTTCACCTATTCGCGTTTCGCCGCGATCTCAAAATTTCTGAACAGATTTTTTTTCTTGTAGTATGATTTCTGGTCGCAAATTACAATGGTATATAAAATCCATAGTATATTTACTTTCCTGCCTTTCTTCACTGTAGTCGCTTTTCACCTCGATAGATATTTGTTTGTAATGCGTTATTACATATCGCGATATTTCCTTGAAGCACTATAGCTAGTTTGCAAACCACAAATTCTTCAAATCAGTCAATAAGCGACCGTATTTTTATTACATCTCAGTGATATAGCCAATTTTTTTACGATTAATACAATACACTACAACAATATGCGACCCAGGTAAAAGGCGACTAATTTTTTTTGCGGCTAACTAAGTATATAGGCTAGTGATAATACATGCTACATCAAAATTTGCTACTGTTGTAAAAATCTATTAAAAATATATGCGAGTAACAAAATATACCACCGATATTACACGCTACAACAAAATACGCTATCGCGGCGAAACGCGAATAGGTGAAAAGCTACAAGGAATTTTTGATTTCGAGGTATACGACTAACAAACGAATTTATTCCATCCATGGTATTTACAGAGGTCTTAAATTTCTTCTTATAGTTCTAAACATGGACCCTTTTAGAAATAGTTTAACTTTTAACCTAATTGATAACGTGGATAATATGATAATGTCAATATAACATTACGTAACAGCATTACTATGGATACTTTGATATCTCAGGACTATTAAGTGAATCATTTAGATATACAATGAGACTTGAAGAATACTTCTGGTCCCGGAAAATTGGATATCGATACACGAATTCAACGCGGGCGGACTCGCGGGCTACAGCTAGTTACTTATACACTCAGGAGCAAAAATATCGGGTCAGAGTGCGATTTTCATACAAACGAGGCTATTTTGAAGCCTTGGTTCCTAGCTAGGGGTTATTTTGAGTGAGGTTTAATGGTGGGTATAGTTGGTTCCAGTTTAAATGACGAAAAGGCACTTAAAACCAACCTTTAAAAACATCTATTGTTCAATTGTTATCTTCAAGTAGGGTTGTAAAACAATTACGCAGGTGTGTCGGTACGGCCAAAGTATACTGTGAACAAACAATCTTGATAGTTTTGATGTTGTTTATCTGTATTTTACCGCACGACGTGCGTTTCTAAAATAATAATTAAATACTGTGTCAATATCACTTTGTACAATTTTTGAATAGTATTAAAAATAAATTTTTACCTGAGTGCGAATACGCACTGTTATTATAATATTTTTTAATGAAAGTTAGCCATAAGAATATGCGAGATGTTGATTTATTACGTATCAATAATGACAACTTAAAATTATATTGAATGTTACATATAGGAATATTTATTAAGAATATTTTTTAATTACAATATAGACGGCTTAAAAAATCTTTTATTCAATGACCAAGAAGGGTTGAGCTACTCCAAGGCACGTGCCACACTTCGGTCGTCCCTTTGTTATCTTTTCCTTTCATATTTAGCAACAAAAGAAGTTGTAAAATCCCGCGTTAAGTGCCTTTTCGTCATTTAAACTGGAACCAACTATACTCCGAGGTTCAATAGAGGAGGTCAAAAGTTCTTAAGACACCTAACTGATCCCACAATCAGTTGACACCACAGCGAGAGAGTTTGGGTTCGCATTTGGATTTCATTACATTTTATTGTCATTTTAGATGTTTTTCTGAACATGCACAATTCCGGCGTTAACCGCAAATTCAATCAGTTGGGTGTCCTAGGCACTCTGGAAGTCCTGTATCGATGCTCGGGGCATCCATCATCAGATTTCACTACAAGCATCCCCTGGCAAGGAACCAAGGCTTCGAAATAGCCTCGTTTGTATGAAAAATGCACTCTGACCCGATACTTTTGCTCCTGAGTGTATATAGTAGACTATCTATCCTGGGGGCCTAATATGGCTGCGTTTAAAGCGTGACAAAGTATGGATAAGGCATCTGTCACCTTCTGACACGTAAATAAGTACGAAAGTGACGGATGCTTTATCCACATTTGACACGCGATATAGACGCAGGCTGATCACTGCTCATGTCACACAATAGTAATTTTGTTGCCTGCCTCTTTCTCGCTCATGCAGTTATAAGATGATGTCTCCTTTCCTCGTTAAGTTCGGTGGTGTTCTGTGGTTTAGGCCAAGGTTTCTTTATGATCTGCCAGATTAGAAAAAAAAACAGTTTATGGATCTAATTATTTAGTCAAAAGTCTATACAACTTTCCAATTAACTAATAACATAGTAAATATGAATTTAAGCTGACCAGTCAGGGGTTTATTTGATTTTATACCTTTGTTATCCTTTAAAAGAACTCTGTTGCCATGCTATTGACTCTGAAATGAAATGTGTTGTGAATCTACATTAATATTAAACCTATTTCAAAGCTTTAAAGTCCTTTTTATGATAGGGTTAGCTAACATACATCTGGGTTCGCTTGCATGTAAATTTAACCCTAGGTTAACCCAGTTTAAATTATTAAAGCATGTCAGATTCTTATAAGAACTGAGAGTTTAACCTTTTAACCTATTAATATTTACGTGGAAGCGGGCCCTAGAAATATAAATTATCTGTTCTGACAAAGATCTGACTGATATTAGGATTTGTTAACTATTGAGTTGCCTTTTAACCTTTTGACCGCAATGTAAGCTTTGCGTTTTTGCTCTAACCGCCCTACTCGAGAGTTATTAAGGGTGGATTCGACCAAACGAGAATAAGGACTTATGCCTAGATTAAATGCCGAATTTGAATAGACTAATTTCGCAGTAAGTCTTATTCCGGTTTGGTAAAATCGATGACTAGGCGTTCCTTTGTGTCGATTTTTCATACGCAATAGGGTGTTTCATTTTTGACACAAATGCGAAACACCTAATACACAAGTTTGCAAAATGAACAAGTTAATTGTGTTCTTAATGTGTTTGAGTACGGCGGCAAATGTGTTATTCATCTATATTTAAAGTCTCAAAAATCTCAAAAGACAACAATATTGATAATGTCTGTGTCACAATTTTAAATGTTTTTTTTTTAAATACGCTTTTGTTATTTTATGTTATCTTAACTGATGAATCAAACCATATACCAAATCACGGAAGACATGAAATCTTCAATTTTAGTGGTCAAATAATGTTCTTAATTAAAAGCTTAGACTAATTAGGAAATATAGTAATAATAGCATTCATATACATTTTAGGTTATTTAAAATTGTTTTTTATTTGTAAATATGGATTCAATGTAGTAAAATGTGTTTTTTACAATATAACTGATCTTCGTGGATAGTGGACGTAATAAATATGTATACACTTTAGAACCTTGTCTATTTAATGCCATTGTCAAACTGCCATATATGAATGATCACAGCGATTAAAGTGATAGGGTCCTAAGATGTATACATATTTATGAACTCTACTGTAATTCTGCGTTATCAAATTCAGAAAGATGCGAATATTAAATCTTCTAAGTTTAATCTATAAAAAAGGCGTCACTCGCACGTGAATGACAGCTTAAAATGGGAGCAAATGTCACCCTTGCCTCATATATATTGCCGGGTGCCAGGTCTATATCAGGTTGCCATGACGAAAATATCCGTCGAAAATATTAATAACAAAGTATTTCACCATCCCCGAAGTAATGTCAGTAAAGAGTTCCTTGAGACACGCGATTTAATACAAACATATCATAATTTCCAATTTAATATGTAATCACTTACTAATACAAACTGCGATAACTAAAGAAACAAAGTAGGTAATAGTTAAATTCTAAATACATTACTAGAGTTATCATTAATTCTACCTAATTAAACGTTAACCTTTTGAACGCCACAGACGGCTGTGGCCGACATCTGAAAGTCGTGCCCCTGATGCCACGACGGCTACAGCCGACACAAGTCCAATATTAAAAGAGACTTTGTTTCGTAGAATTAAGCTGTAATTTGCATAGCATAGCAAACATGTGGCGTGTGAGTTACGTATTTTGTAATCGACGTAAGACGTTCAAAAGGTTAAAAATAAGCTTTCTTAAATTGTTTTTAAAGAAAAGGAAAATAATGTAATAAAAATATGCTTTAATACTGAATGCCAAATATGCGGTTTTGAATAAAGATGAAATTTGCTGTAGAATAGTGATAATTAATTGATCTTCTGTTTTTTTTTTTGCTTTATAAAGAGATCGCTGAAATGCGTGCATACTAGGCCTCTATTCTACTAGGTAAAGCCATATTGCATTCGACCTGTAATCGTATTGTTTTTTAACTCGGCCGCCATTAGGCTGCGGCTCCACTAAGGCGGAGATGAGCGGAGCTGTGCCAATATTAACCAATAGAATCTAAACTAACGTGCGCAAGGCGCGCTCGACGTGACCGCATGCGCCTTCTATTGGTTAATATTGGCACAGCTCCGCTCCGCTCCGCTCATCTCCGCCTCAGTGGAGCCGCACCCTTACTGTCAAGAGTGTCAAGTAAATAAGAGCTATGGTAACGTTGACAATACGATAACAAGTCGAAGGTAATATAGTTTTTACCTGATAGAGTAGAGATCCAGGCTTTATAGTAGTCTTCGGGACTTGCAAGACTTGCCACTGTATATGAAGTTAACACCGTTGTCGAAGATAAAATTACAGTTTTGAGTTTAATTTGAGTTTGGTAAAGATTCATTACTGTACAGCCTCAATTCCTTTGTCTAAACCCACATCGTTTTCGTATTTTTAACGTTATAACATAACTTTAAAAAAACCCTTATTCCTTGACCATAACGACAGCCGTATCGTTCTAAGACAAGTCAATATGGTTTCGAAAGCAAGACAAAAAAGTTGTGCGTAGCTCAGGCGTGTGTCGAAATGTATTTATTTACTATGTATACCAACAGAATACAATGCTTACATCGCTAATTGAATACAAAACGGACACATTCCAAAATAATTTGCTATCCCATTGAAAATCGTATTTCAACCGCTTCTAATTTTAAAATGCAACACTGACTCATTTCGGATTGTGTCCGTTTTGTATTCAATGAACGACATGATAAAATAATGATTGATAACCAGATGATTGATTGATTGTAAGTCTGGTTAATTTTCGTAACACAATGGAATCAATTACACCTTATCTCATATAAGGCCTTAACAAATTTTTTTCGATAATCACCCATGAGTTAAATCGAAATGGAATAAAGGTGAAGTGAATATTTGGAGCCATGCTGTAGGTAACAAATTGAAATAATGAAATAACTTTAGTGAAACTACTTGTAATGGCAGTTGAAAATCGAAGCAGTTATTCTTCGATTATTGTTAAATACGTTAGTGTAAGTAGTTATCTAATTATAATGTATATATAAATAATTAACTTGTTTATTTAAAAAAACTAGGTTGATGAAATTGTCTTAACATTTTCAGTGCCATGTAAAATGAAATGAAATATAAATCGCCGTTCGCATTGGCTATTTTATATTTTTCTAGTTGAATTAAAATTTTAAAATCATTCGTTTAGGAATAAAATTATTATTACTTCCTAGTCCTGCTAGACTGATATATTAACAACAGAGGTAGACATATAAATCAAATATTACACCTCTTTTGATCAACTCGTAGTAATAGTAGACAAATATATTTTCCTAAAAAACATAGTAACATTATATATTTTGTTCCAGTCTCCATACTTCTAACCCAAAATGTATCCGATATCCCAATTCTTGGCACTGAATGTGTTAACATTTACCACTTTTAACCTTTTGACCTATTTTAACCTCGACCTTCAATGCTACGAAAATGTCGCTATTTTGAAACCGTACGCACGTAGACCGTCGCGATTTTTTTGCAGTGCAGATATTTTGCGGTTAAAAGGTTAAAAGACCCAACGTCGCAAACTAGATAGGGTAAAGGTATGGCTGGAATTGAGTCGAGTCCTAAATTAGGCTAAGATGTATTTTGAAAGAGTATTTTGTATAGTGGGGTTAGAGGTCGTCAATAAAGAATATAGTTTAATATGAGTTTTATTTGATTACATTAGTATAATGAAATTAATAATTCATTCACAAAATACATACGTTAGTTAAACGGCGGATTAAAATATCCAATGTATCTCTTATTATACAGTTAAAGATATAGTCATCATTGTCGTCTTTAAAATAAATAAAATGGATGTTTATATAGTAAATAGAACGCATAAGATAAATCCTGTTGGTCTATGAGATAGCTTTATATGGGAATCCGCCGTTTAACAATACAAAAATACAGTTTGCGGGTGGTAGGACCTTGTGCAGGGCCCGTCCGGATCGCTACCACCATCTTATCCATTAACCTACCGCCAAACAGCAGTGATCGCATTGTTGTGTTCCGGTTTGGGGATAAGACAGCCGGTGAAATGACTAGCATAGAGGCATTCCATCTTAGTCCTCAGGGTTGGCAACGCATTTGCAGTCTTAGGATTGCATCGCAGTCCTGTGAATGCGAATGTCTATGGGTCACAGTTTCCACTTACCATCAGGTGGCCTTTGTGCTCGATTGTCTTCTCTATGATATAAAGAAAAAAAAAAAAGTCCCCGTGGCACGACTAAACGGCACAACTGGTCAATATTAGTATCATAAATAGGAGGTAGGCTTAGGTTATGTTAGATCTTCATCAGGCGCGAAGGGCCAAGAACACCCAGAAATAGGAGCTCCATCGACACTGTTAAATTGCTTTTGGTTTGAAAAACTTGGTACGGTAGTGCCACGCAGTGCCTAGGGGAAAAAAGGAAAAATACATGGAAAAAATCTTTCTCAAATAAATTACTAATGTAAAATTGATCATTTCACGAGCGTTTCAATCGCTTCACTTTTGTGACTTATTTTTGAAGAATTAGGCGTATACTTTGATGCCGTTTTTGGATATTTGTTAGATGCCCGGTAAACTTAGATACCTATCCAGAAACGAAATTGAAATCATGCAGCCACATGTACAGTCGACGCCATAACCTTTACCTTTGACTTTAGTACCTTGTCTATTTAGCGTCATGTTTAAACTGCCATTTGAAATTGTCATAGCGGGTAAAGTGACGAGGTACTAAAGTGTAAACATATTTATGGCGTCGACTGTACAAAAATGTAACCACGAAAGTGATTCTAAACAAACGCCCAAATAATGACCCAAATATGAGGAGACGCTTGCTAAGAATTTGTGGGGTTAATTAATTTCGATCTTATTTCAACACGTCCAAAGACGATGATGCTTTTCCAGTGAAAGATTATCTGCGCTGCGCTTCGATATATGGCAGGCTCTTACACTAAAGAAATATACATTTTACTTGTCCAGACATTTTGAAACGACCACTCCGGCAAAGTCCTTCACATTTCAAAGACACTAGGGCTCTGCTTACATTGGACTACGAACAGCCGGTCTCATTCTGCCAGACCTCATGCTTCTTGGCGAGGTTTTTGGACACTGGTTTGGTCTTCTCAATGGCGGTCAAAATGTCGGAGAGCTCGAGCCGGTCTTTGCGATGCTGATGGGGAGCCCCTGGAAAATACCAGTAATTAGCACCTAAATTCTTTTTTTTTAGCCTCCAAGGCCACCTGACTACAGTTTGGCCGTTGTAAGAGGGCCGATTTGACAGCTGTCATCTTAACACAAAATATAACCTCGAACTAATATTTTGTACTCGGATGACAGCTGTCAAATCGGCCCTCTTAGAACGGCCAAACGTAAGTGGGATCTGAGACCCATAGACATTTATATTTTCAACCCCGAGGACGGAATGCCGTTGAAACTTGTCGAATTTCAATTATCAACTGTTTCATCTGTCCGATTTTTTATAAGTAAGAATATCATTTTATTCTGAAACTATTTAAACTTTCCTCGATTGTTATAAAACAAACCTAACATAACCTGCAAATACAGAGGTAGCCACATAATTAGGAACGCTTGCGTTTTTCCCATACAATTGCCTAAAAATATACCTTTTCAATTTTGACAACCAATCAAAAAGTTCTCAATCAATTTTATTTTTAGTTACCTACACTTATCGTTAACGAATAAACTAAGATTTAAACGTATATACAGTTTATCGCTGTTAAAGACGAACATTTCATTTTATAAGAATTTGAAAATACGTTTTTTTGGCGTTTATACAAAGTTGTAAAACTTGGACGCGTCAGCACTAAGTTTTTAAATCCCTATTCTCTCTCCCTATTACTATTTTTGCACCGGTGCGGTGGTGAACAATATATTCCTGCTGTACCAACCTTTCCCCATGCTCGGCAGCATCTTCCTCACTCCAGCCATGAGCACCTCCTTGCACACCAGTTTCACGTCACTCCCCGAGTAACCCTCGGTCCTCGCGGCCAGGTCGTCCACCTTCACCTGCGGCGACAGGGCAGCGCCTTGGAGGAACAGGGTGAACAGCTCCGCGCGGGTGTTGTGTTGGGGTAGGGGGATGTGGATGCGCTTTTCAAGTCGGCGCAGCATGGCTGCATCGATCTCCCTAGGAATATTGGTGAGAACTAATGAGCAAACCCCGGATTGACGGGAGGAATTCTGAACAGACGTTTAAATAGTGCGAGGATATCACTAATTTTATAAGCAAGAAAGACCTTCATGTTCTATATCTGAATGATGATCAGTTATCCATGAAGATAAACGACCTTTTTTCTTGCGAGGCATTTTTAACCAACTTCAAACGAAAAGGAGGAGTTGCTAAGGAATATGTTTGAAATAAATGAATCGTTATTCAATGTTCTTTCAAAGGTTCTCAAATGAGTCCGGTGAAGCGTCAAAAAAAAGTCACGAACCTTTTTTTACCCTGACTGTACGTAATGAAAAGAACTAACATCGATACCTTTCTCTTTCAGCCCAGCGTCATTATTTATCAAAACATATGGTTATAAACCTATTTACTATTTTCTACCATTATGAAACTGACTCAGGCTGGCTTTTATAAAGATCCGTTAGATCAAATTTCGGTCAGGAATGGCAAAACTTGTATGAAGTTACTAAAATTTTAAAAGGGATTTTAAAAAACCGGGTTTCAAAGGATGACCAAAAATTACCTACGAGTTGGTACTTAACCACCCAGGTAGAGTTACTCATGCAAGTCAAGTTCCGAAGTCATCTCAGTCAAGTCCCGAAGTCAAAAACGTGTCAAATGAGGTTTGCAGCAAAGCCAAAATAGAAACAAAACCTAATTTCAATATCAGAAAGTGAGTGGACGGGTTGGAAGGGGCCGCCCTAGGCGTACTTTTTCGAGTCAAATCGGTGAAATACTGGAAAAGGGCCGAATCTTAAGTACCCGAAACCGACGTGCGTGCATGACTCGATGTATGAATGTGGAAGAAGCGAAAGAAATTTGTCAAGATCGTAGCAAATAGAAAGAAGTGGTCTCTGCCTACCCCTCTGGGAAACAGGCGTGATTTAATGTATGTATGTATGTAGGTCATCGGGTTGCAGGGCCTGCAGTCTCTTACCAGGGCATGTTGGAGGTTGCGAGCAGGAACACAACGCCCTCTCTCGTGGCAGCTCCATCGAGTTCAGTCAGGAGCTGAGCCTTCAACCGGCGAGAGGCCTCGTGCTCTCCCGGCGCCGAGCGCTCTGAAGCCAGGGTTTCCACCTCATCGATGAAGATTATTGATGGGGCGTAGTATGACGCCATTTCGAAGAGGACCTGGACGAAGGTGTTGATGACTGAGCAGTAGGTTAATTTAGTAGTTAGACAGCTTTAGTGAAAATACTCAGAATATGCACAGGAGCCGTATTATTGTCACTTTTATCGCGGTGTATAAAGCAACCGACACTTGCACTTACTTACATACAGGTCGATTCACAAGAGCTGGTACGAATGGATTGAATGAGTGAATGAAAGTATACTAGTCTGTAAAATAGTAACAGGTTTTCGGTTTGAAATTCGAACATCGATTCAAAAGACGGCACTCACACAATGATAGGTGACATTACTTTCGTTCAATCTATTCGTGCAAACTCTTGTGAATCGACCTGGGGGGTTATTATGACATAGTTATGCAATTCTGTTTACGCTAAGAGAAAAGGACAGAGCTATATAAGTGCCATAGCTCTGTCCCTTATACTCACCGTAAAATGAACTGCATAGTTATGTCATAATAACCCCCCTGTACTAGAAAGTGACAGACGTTTTATTATTTTTTTGCCCCAACAATGTGGGATCGAAATATGTCCAGTAAGTGAAGCCTTGCTTTATGCAGAATAAACTATTATTTCAAAACTACTCAAATCTCTACGTCTATCACTGTTGCTATCTTTAAATGTAGAGACTCGTTCATTCCATTCCCATTCATTCTATCCCTTATACATCTCATTCATTCTTGAAACATTCGAATAAGGCTCATCTCACAATCCTACACTTAAATCATTGGAACGAAACATTATCTGAGATTTTTTCGTTTGGCGAGAGGAATGGTATTTGACCATGAGGAGGGTGGAGGATTTCAAGGTTCCACTACTGTTATATAATGTTTATAACCTTGACGATCCTCTCGGACTCTCCGCGCCACTTGGTGACGATGGTGCTGGGGGACACATTGAAGAAGGTGCACCGGCTTTCGGCGGCCACGGCGCGCGCCAGCAGGGTCTTCCCGGTGCCAGGAGGCCCGTGCAGGAGCACTCCGCGCCAGGGCTCTAGGAGGCCCGTGAAGAGCTCCGGATACCTGGGTAAGATGTGAAGACTTGTGAAGTTTGAGTACAGAGCTCAAAATTTAAAGTATGTTTTCAGTAAATTGGCCACATAACAGCTCTTTTACACATTGGTTGAAGTAAATCTACTAGCGCTTCGGACAAGACCATCGTTTCGTAGAAGAAGCAAGAACCTCCAGCAAAACGTCATTTTTTCAACCATAACATACAATAATACCCAATCTTTTGAACGCCACAGACGGCTCTGGCCGTCAACTGAAAGTCGTGCCACTGGCGCCACGACGGCTATAGCCGTCACCAGTTCAAGATTAAAAGAGGTTTTGTTTCGTATCAAATAAGTTGTACTTAATTTGCGTTTTTTATTCGAAGAAAGGTGTTCAAAAGGTTAAAATTAATTTCTATAATTAGGAGGCAATAAACTAATAAATAATAATTATTAAAACTGGCACAAGCAAAAGAATTACAAATGTAAGGTCAATAAAATAGAATTAAACAAAACTAGGTAGATACTTACTAGAATAAATGACTGAAATAAGAGTCCTTGCTAATTTGAACAGACTAGACCCTACAAACACCTGTTCACAAGTATGACGCGTATCTCAGCCATCACCTTCCTCAAACATGTGCTGATAGTAGACAGAATTTTGTGGAGTGAACCAGACAACCAGCAAGTCCAAACCTTGACGCTCGACTGGAGTCTGGACTTTCTCAATATACTTTTACTAACCATCCTAACAACAGATTATCACACCATCCATTACTGTCAGCCTCACCTTACTGGATACACCACAGACTCCATCAGCAGGCTCTTAGCTTGTTCCAGCCCTTTTATATCTTCCCAGTTAACCCCCGAGGGCGTGATGATGTCCTGGTACAGGCTCTCGACCAGCTGTTTCTTTTCCGGAGATGCTTTTGCCAGAAACGTGGATAGCGACTTGCATTCTATCGCTGGGATCACTTCTACTTCCTGTGGATACCAATTTTAGTTATGAAAAAGAGAACGAGCGACGGGCGTGATTTACCATTGATAAATTAGAAGTATATTCTAGACCGGTAAAGAAATGGCTTGCTTATCCCTTAATTTTTATTTCAAGTTCTAGAATACCCTTTAAACCCTAGATCACCATAGCTGTTATAACTTAATTATAGCGACCGGCCCTCCCGCCCGGTAGCGATCCCTAGCGGCCGCTTTCTGAAACCTCGTTACGGCTCGCGGACCCTATAAAACTCCAGTCGTGTAGTCGACTGTTAAGTGAGAGGAACATGCAATAGATGGCGTAGCTAACCGATATCCTGGCCTAATAATTTTATACTATTACTATTAGCCAGCCAATAAATTTAAAATGTTTTTACGCCTTTTAACACCTCACGTGGGAAGAGGAGTGTTATATCAAACGTATTCACTGCAGCCATAATTCGTTTAATAAGAGCTAAGTATATACCTACTTAGCGTTGTATAATTCACGTGAACTATAGGTACAACGATTCTTTCGGATTTTCTTATCCTTGCACTATGATAAATTTCTTAATATCAATGTATAAGGAAATTCACAAATAAAAGTACTTAAAGGTACGGTAATCGAGAACCGGTAGCGACATCTAGTTGATCGAATTGGAAAGTGCTTTTGCCTTTTAAATGACCGTCCGTCCTAACTCTAAAGCGGCTTGTAAAAAGTATCTTCTAAATCATAATAAATATTGGGTTGTTTATTTTTGTGTGACAAAGTTTGGAAAAGGTGTCCGTCACCTTCGGACACGTAAATAAGTACGAGAGTGACGAATTACCCACATTTGACTGCGATCTAGACGCAGCCATACTTGGCCCGCTGAAATAGGAATACTGTTAAGGAGTATTTCTAATCCTCACCGTTTTTTTCAACTGCGTGATAGTAAAGCTATTCGGCAGGTCCGGGGTCTCCTTGATCGGCTCGGGCTCCGGCTTGGGCCGCGCCTGCCTCGTCGGCGGCCGCTTGGGCGCCGGCAGCTCCATCTGTCGGAGGAACTGCGGCTGCTTGTTGAACCGCGTCAGGTAGTAATTGGTGTAGTCCTTGGGGAAAAAAAATAAGTAAAGAACTTGGTTTCCTACGTGGGAACTGTGTAATTTCTCAAGAAAAATGTAGCAAATGTCACATTCTCCCTATGCAAAAATTTTGTTCGTTGTTTTTTTTTTGTGACGGAGATGGCACATGAGCACTCAGGCCACCTAAGTGGGATATGATATGAGACCCATAGACATTTGTATTCTCAAGACTACAATCTGAAGACCGCAATCCTAAGGACTAAGATGGAATGCCTCTATGCTATTTAGTAAGCACCCTACCTAAGTCTGGACTGGCCCTACCTTTGCACTGTTCCTTTCACTCGCCTTAAATTGGACCACACAGCGACGCTAAGATCGTCTTTATTTTAATAATCATCCAAGTAAAGTTAACTCGAAAAGAGAAATTTTACTTCATTCTCAAAAGCTTTCAAAACTTCTTGTTGGATAAAAATCATAATGAGTGCAAAGTTGAAGTTATCCGAGCTTATAACTTCGGATACTTGCGAACAAGGAAACCTACTTGCGAGATAGAATCAACGTTATACGACTAGTATAGGAGCATATAGTATTTAATGTTGAGAAAGCAATGTTATGTAACATTATCTTTAGCTCGCGACTACGTTAGTGAAGACTATTTTCTTAAGTTTATTCCTTCTTTTGGTAGCTTTTCGTAATAATAAACGTGACGAAAAGGTCAGAGAGAAATGTGGAATAAAAGACTAAGATTGAAAAGGGCATGCTTCGATGGTTCGGTCATTTGGAAAGGATGGATGAAAGAAGATTGACGAAAAAGATATACAGATCGAAAGTGAGTGGACGAGTCGGAAGGGGCCGCCCTAGGCGTACTTTTTCGAGTCAAATCGGAGAAATACTGGAAAAGGGCCGAATCTTAAGTACCCGAAACCGACGTGCGTGCATGACTCGATGTATGAATGTGGAAGAAGCTAATTTATTAAAGGGTGGGACCTTAAGTGGTAGTGGGCGGGGTACATAACTCGTAGAACTGATGGCCGTTGGGGAGGAAAAGTTCTAGAGTGGCGGTCGAGGACCGGAAAGCTAAGTGGTGGCAGGCCTTCCACAAGGTGGTCCGACGATCTGGTGAAGATCTCGGGAAGCCAATGGATGCGAGTAGCACAAAACCCGGCCGTCGTGGAGATTCTTGGGGAAGGCCTATGGGTAAGGACCAATTGTCCACGCTAACTCAATCAATTAAATTTTCTATGAAACTTTTCCGTTGTGACACGAAAATTGGCCATAAAATTGTAGGGATACTTTTCGTCGCACAACGGAACTTTTTTCGTCTTCGTCGTGCACTTAACTGTGTTCCAACTTTTTAGTCCGCACCCCTATGTGGACATCTTTCATATGATGATGTATGTATGTAGGTATTATGTACCTATGTAAACCTTTTATTGCACATAAACAATTACAAGACGGTCGTCGGTGGCCTAGTGTCTTAGGGGGTCGACTCGTGATCGTAAGGTACCGAGTTCAAACCCCCGCGGTTACCATGAACCAATGATTTTTTCTAACTTATGTGCATTACCCGATACTCTTACGGTGAAGGAACAAACATCGTGAGGAAACCTGCACGTTCGACCAGCTGATTGTGTAAGAGCATAAAATATCTGTAAGACAATATTAGATAACCTTGGAGTAGATTAAGCAAGAACAATGCAGAAGGTTAGAGAAATTATCAACAAATACAATTAATAACAAATAGTACAATAACAAATACAACAGAGAAACAGGAAAAAAACTGCTTATGATGATGATGAAGTAGATGAAAGATTATAAGAGAACATAATAGATAAAAAACTTAAGTAAATGACCTCTTGCATGCAGTTGTAACCTATCTGTATAGACCGTTCGACATTCTATATTTGAAATTTAACTTTATAGCCATACAATTTTCGAACATAACGAAGATTTACTTGAGTTTTCCACCTATATTTTAAGTTGTATCGATCCCAATTGTCGTGCGCGATGTATAATATGAAATAAGATGCTCTATTTAACCCTGCTACTATCTTTACTAACGTATATCGCACAAGATGTCGCGTTAGGCCGGCGGCCAAACGATCTCCCCATAAACTTGTCATATTATAATCGTGACGCAATTCCAAGCGAGAACTGACGTCGGTGCAGACGGCAAGTGATATTTTAAGAGTTCCGTCTGTTGTTTTGAACTAACGTAGTATTCCGATGCAAACTAAACTTCGTCCACGTAGATTTCGAGTATCGTTATTCCCTCGAGAACTTTTAAATTTGATGTAAAAGAGTGTGGTACTTAATCCAGGGTATATATGCTATCTTCATTTCGAATTTCATCCTAACCCACCCAGCTGTTACAGCGTGAAGGAGTAACAAACTACCACATAAACTTTCGCATTTATATAGATAATGAGTAAAATGTCAACAGAATAGCAACAAGTGAAGACAGAATTCGGTAAGGACCAAAAAGTTGGCCACGTTAAACTCAATCAATAAAATTTTCTATGAAACTTTTCCGTTGTGACACGAAAATTAGCCATACAATTGTAGGGATACTTTTCGTCGCGCAACGGAACTTTTTTCTACTTCGTTGTTTGTATGGTTAGTTAACTAATTCAAAATATTTATTCAGTAAATTGGCCACATGAGGGCCCTTTTACACGTCGGTAATATGGAGTGAAGTGCTAGCGCTTAGGACAAGACTATTGCGGAGAAGCGCCGCAAGAAACTCTTATAATAAATGATATCCCAAAAGGATTCCCTTATATCTTATCTACGTAAACAAATCATATATTCATACTTATGTGCAAGCTAAGTGTGTTTACACAAACGAAAAGGTTTTGCGAGAAAACAACTACTTAAGTACAGATGTAGTGAGTCCTTCCTTTGTCCGTCGTTTCCCATGGTTTTTTGTCGGATTAGTTCGTATTTATCTAGCTTTCTCAATTAGCTTTAGTACCCATCAATGAGCCAACTGAGAAAGCAAGATAAATACGATGTTATCCGACTAAAAACGATGGGTAAGGATTATTCACTACATCTGTATTACGCTATGAGAATCTGTCCTAGCGAGTAAAATAATATGTTTTGTCTTTGTTTTTTCGGCGCTATTGGCCTAGTTGACAGTGACCTTGCCTACGAAGCTAGCGGTGCCGGGGTCATTCAGCCGTAAAGGTAAGTATTTGTGTAAAGAGCAAAAGTATTCGGTTCTGAAACTTGTTTTTTTTTTAAGTGTTTATTTATCTATTAAGTACTAGCTTAGTGCTTAGTTTTTTTGTTATGGTATCGGAGGCAAACGAAAAAGAATATATTAAAAACCGCATTTAACACCCATCCAGCAGTTTCTGAGATTAGTGATTATCACATTTATCACATACATACAGACATACTTGGATATTGATTTTTCTAATTACGTAGAGATGACGTTAATTTTTTATTGTTTTTCGCGCTTATTAACTCTCTTTTTACAATCTAACCATCTCTATAATATGGCGTAAGGAAAACTACTGGGAAATGGAAAAAGTTGATTGTAAATCAAAAAATATACACTCCAGCTCCAAGATTTATCTATTGATCTATCTAAATTAAAATTACTGCTTTATCTATCGACTAATCATAAATAATAATAAAATAAATAAATATCAATGGACAATCTCACCTCACACAAATTATTATTGACCTAGTCCCAAACAAAGCTCTATGCTTGTATTGTGGGATAACGATATAATGGTTAAATACATAAAAAACATCAATACTCGTGCTAATCACACAAATATTTTCCTAAATATTAATCATAAAGTTGCAGTTATACTTTTACCTTTACCCTACCTGACTTTACCCCAAACTTTTCCGTCCGGAAGAATATTTTGCAACGGAAATATACCGCGACATACTTAGGGCAGTTCCAACCGATTCGTTTCCTTATTTCGTCGGTGACCTACTTGCCAGCAGTGGCAGCAGTCTGCCTCGGCGGTGCTCAGTGAACCGAACCTTCCAGCTAACCGGTTTCCGCGGCACCCTTTATACTTTGTAATGATCGTAGTTTCTTAGGAATACAATACGAAATTCCGTCTGTTGTAAATGAAAATGATGACTGGAGCGGCGAGGGATCCGTTCACAAATTTACAGTATTACATTTTTGCGTTTACATGTGCTGTGAGACATCGCTCCTTGCCAAATTTTATGATCCTAGGTCAAGGCAAGGGAAGCTGTAGATTGATACCCTTGTGTGTCAAAAATACGGCAGAAGGTAGAAAGTTTGAGTAGGAAAACAGTTATGAAAATAGACAGTTTGAGAAGGTAGACAGTTTGTGAAAGTAGACAGTTTGAGAAGGTAGAGAGTTTGTGAAAGTAGGCAGTTTGAGAAGGTAGACAATTTGGGAAAGTAAAAAGTTTGAGAAGGTAGACAATTTAGGAGAGTTAGACATACATACATACATATATAAACTCACGCCTTTATTCCCAGAGTGGGGTAGGCAGAGCTACAGAATTTCCAACAACTATAAAAACTTTGATAATTCTGTAACCACATTTTGCACACTTAGGCGAAGATGTTTACCAGTGTATTAGTGACAGGTTGCAAGCCCATCGCCTAACAGTATCTACTACACGCCTTTATTACCTTAGTCGGCTTTTACGACATCCACGGATAGATACGGAGTGGCACTATTCTAATCCGGCTACCACAAGTAAGGAAGGAAGTAGATGGTTTGGCAAAGCAGACAGTTTGAGAAGGTAAACAGTTTGAGAAGGTAGACAGTTTGGGAAAATAGATAGTTTCAGAAGGTAGACAGTTTGGGTAAGTAAACAGTTTAAGAAGGTTGACAGTTTGTGAAAGAAGACGGTTTGAGAAAGTAGATGGTTTGGGAAAGTAGACAGTTTAAGAAGGTGGACCATTAAGTACCTGAAGTAAGGTACCTGAAGGATCTCCTGTTATACCTGCATGATGATGTCCAGGTCGATGTTGTCGCAGACTTCGTACTCGGCCGTGAGCCCAGCCTCGTCAGCCAGGGTTTCTGCGGAGTGGACCAGACCCTCGGTCTTCAGGAAGCTGTACACCAGATACCGGAGGATACGTTTTCTGGCGCGGAACAGGGTTTCCTTCTGTTGGTTAATAAATAACAACCAATAAATACATGCACAGACTGTTCGACGACTCTACTATACAGGAAAACATCTTACATGAGAGAGTCAAATCACACTAATCACACTAATATTATAAAGGCGAAAGTTTGTGAGTGTGTTTGTTTATGTTTGTTACTCCTTCATGGCTGGACGGATTTGGATGGATATTTGGAATGGATATAGCTTATACACTGGATTAACACATAGGCTACTTTTTATCCCGAAAACTGTAAAAGCTCCCGGGGGAATAACGATAATCGAAATCTACGCGGACAAAGTCGCGGGCAGAAGCTAGTTATTAGATATCCAATGGCCTTATTAATACTGATCTTGGCTCTGAGATGACTGAGATGCTCGTCTTAGGTTTTGTGACTATAGTTTATTAGACGTGTCTTGAGATGGACATTGTCAAGAACCTATACCATGATCGCAATGTGCCCGACTTTACCAATCTTATTAAGTTTAATATGAATTAAATTACAAATAACGTACCGCCTCCATTTTCCGCATCTGGCTCATAGGTCTATTTATAATTCCCGACATGACGGAAAGTATTAAATTATCCACAAGATCGCTAAAACAGCTGTAAATTTCAGCTTTTGACTGAGTCACAATATTGACTGATTGAGTGGTTGCTTATGGTGGTTGCTAGGGGTTGTTGTTTGGTTGCCAAGCAACTGTTAGGGTTGTTATGTATTGTTACAATGGTGAGTTATGGGTGAGCGACACTCAGATTGAACCCATTGTATGCTTAATGTTTTCTATTTATTTCTAATTTGCTTTAACCTTATGCTTAATTAACAGTGATCGGAATAGGTAGAGCTAATTTGCCTAAACTTGATGCACCTTCATTCAATAATGTATTCCCATTTCGCTCACGCATGAATGAATATGCGTCAAGTTTAGGCAAATTAGCTCTACCTATTCCGATCACTGTTAATTAATCAATAATTCGTATTATTTCATGGTTTCCGCTTGCGACATTTTTTTATGGCTATGTCCAGTTGGTGACCCTAGCTGACCATATCGTCTTTGACGTTATCGTATTGTCAACGTTTTGATACGGTCGGTTTCGGACCGTTCTATCCGTTTCTCAAAACATCCTTTCCCAAAACATCCGTTCCAAAATAACAGTTTCCTAAATCCACCATAGGCCAAAAGATCCGTTTCTCATAGCATCAGTATGTCAAAACACCCGGTTGTCATAACATCCGTATGCCAAAAAATCCGACTCTCGTGATACCCGTATGCCCAAAAAACCCGTTTCTCATGGCATCAGTGTGTCAAAACACCCGGTTGTCATAACATCAAGTCTATTTTAATAATATAGTTGGCATCAGCATATTAATTCAAACGTACCATTTGGGTAGAATACTTATCGGGAAACGGATTATTTAGGAAAAGGTAGTGATGGGAACGGATGTTTTGGGAACGGGTGTTTTGGGAAACGGATATCAAGACAAACGTATCTTTTGGCAGAAGAACATTTTGGGAAACATTTATATCGGGAAACGGATTATTTAGGAAAAGGTAGTGATGGGAACGGATGTTTTGGGAACGGGTGTTTTGGGAAACGGATAGAACGGTCCGAAACCATACGGTCGCCGTCAATAGAACTTGTGAACGATGTAAACAAATTAGTACTGTTTGACACATAACCTCAAATATTCACCAAGCGCGTTTTTATTAAAAATAACATAATGAATAGTTGTTTCATGCAATGGCAATGGCCTACTTTCAGAGTATGAGACTTGACAATTACTTTTTGCAATTGTGACGCAGGTCAGTTCACGCATGTATAAAAATTCTACCGAACCTCTGTCAGCGTCATTTCATAATTAGGTCCTTGGATCGCTAAGCCATCGCTAAGCCTGCCCAAAGTTGTCACAGCGGTCATCTCAGCCTTTTGGGCTAAGGAGGTCATTTGTATTCAGCCGCGCAACCAGTCCAGCAACGAACTACTTCCCGCTGTGTTTTATTACCGCAGGGCCGTTTGGCACACGTCGACATATGTATCACAACTTTATTACCAAAAGGGGTTGCTAAGCTTCTGAACGGAAACAGAATGGAAAGTTGGGTCGTAAAAGTATTATATCGATCAGTAAAAGTAGTTGCACGGCTTTATGTTAGCTGCATAGTTTCATGTTTTGTCACTTTAACGTGATGTTTGAACTGCTGTGGGGTTATTATGACGTATCTGTGCAATTGATTTTACGCTGACAGAAAAGGACAGAGTTATGTAACTGGTCTAGCTCTGTCCTTTACGCTCACCGTAAAATGAACTGCAAAGCCATGTCATAATAACCCCCCTGAGGGGCTATTATGACATAGCTATGCAGTTCAATTTACGGTGAGTGTAAGGGACAGAGCTATGGCAGTTATATAGCTCTGTCCTTTTCTGTCAGCTTAAACATAATTGCATAACTATGTCATAATAACCCCCCTGTACTGATCTGCCAAAGGTGTTAAAGCGACAAAGTACAATAGTGTGTAGCTTATAAGGCCAATTGGGCCGAGATTCTTGGCGGTAAAACTATATCGTTGTACAGATGTAGTGCAAAATGATTTTCCTTCGTCCTTTATCGGAAAAGTTCGTATTTATCGTGCTCTCTCAATTAGCTTCACAGATTATAGGATATGTCTATTAAAGACAGATAGGAATCAAACTTGGAACTGACATAACGTTAGTAGTAGTTGAGTCCCGCACCGCAGCGTAAAGCAGTGGCGCTAGTATGCAAAAAAAAAGAAAAAAAAAATGGAGGAATGGCGGCAAATGAATTCTGAGAGCAGTTCATTTTCGTATTGAACGAAGTAAACTTCTTCGCACTTTTGGTTGATAAACACGAATAAGTTAACTTCGTTCAATTCGAGAACGAACTTTTAATTTCTGCAGTTTGTGTATTATAGGAACTCATGTTTTTTTTCCCGTGTGAATAAGATTGTTTCACTGATTTTAAACGAGTTAAGTATTAATACATTTTCGACAATAAACTGATGCAGTGAAACAAACTATACAAAATAGGAAAGTATACATAATAGGCGCAACTATTGTTTCCAATCCACAAAGACACACACGTCTCAACATCTAATTTAGCTGTTACGAGATTGAATTATGAAATCAAGCAGCTGTGTGCGTCTTTCTGAATTGAAAATATAATACCGTAGAAATTATAAGCCGTATTAAATTAAAAACATTTATTTTGCAATTAAGTCAAATTTTAAGTCACGAGTCTACCAGCGTTTCTTAAGAGTAGGTAAACCATTTTTGCGAAAAAACGCCGTACAAAATCTCTAGTTAAAAATAACTCTTACTAACAAACATTATTTCATTGAAAAGATACAGAAATGAATAGTGTATGCACTGTTCCGCCATACTGTAAGAGACACTGACAGAATCTCTTCTTCGGAGAAAAGCGTAGGACACGCCATTGTCATCGTACGGGGCTTTGGCCGTCCACAAAATAAATATTGTTTTTCAAAATGGTAAAAAACACACACTTTTAAATTTTCCGAATCTGAATTACTTTTCGACACTAAATTGCCAGCGTGTGGCGTCAGCAGGTCACACCAGATACCTTTTAACCCTGCGTTCCGAGGGAACCGGTATAACGTTTGATTATCCACGGTCGAGTTGCAGACGGGAATAATACATTTTATTGTACGGCAAGATTTTGCGAACACAATTTCAAATTGGTGGATGGAGTGAACGTTAAACTTGGTGGAAATGGAAATGGAAACTGGAAAAGATTTAAAAGAGAAAATTATAAAGTATTTATTTTAGATAGATCTTTATAACACAAAACCAATTTTTTGGCATACACCGTCAAACGCAAAGTCACTTCGAATCTTTCATTTGAAATTATTGAATGAATGTAAAAATGACCCACAGATAAAGCAAAGTTAACGAGTAAACTATTCACGCTTTGTAACATCATTCAATTACCTGAACTGTATAGGATACCTTATGAACTTCAGGTCATGATTCCCACAAATCAGTAACGTAAAAGAGTGAATGAGGTAGATTCCAACCCGTGAGCTTCAGCAAAGACTACTATTGTACACTGGATATAGACTGGCAACTCGGCGTTGTTTTCTGTCCGAGTAAAAAAAAAAAAAAGGTTGCTTGTTCTGCCATCTAGTTCATGTTATTTAAACTAATTCTATGCGTATGTGTGTGTAAGCATGTGCTTATACATAACCACATACGTAAGCTATTCTCCACCCCTTTATTCATACAAAATCACAACAGGTACTTAAAGACCAATGATAGTTAAGACACTTGGCACATATTAACTATTAGGGCTTTAAACACCGTGATTCATAATGTTGTATGAAAAAGGGGTTAAGTTTGATTTAGAGTAAGTACTGCAAAAAAGAACATATTAGGCGTGATGGCAATGTTTTACATTGAGAACTGATAAACTCGCAAAAACGACGGGCTTTTAATTAGTAAGTGGGGCTACGCCGCGCCGCCGCGCCTAATCATTTCTTATTTGCATATAAATCAGTGATAAGTCAATAATTTTAGCCGGAAAAAGTCCACTCAATACAGGATCTCTCAAGATCAATTTATTTTCCAAATGTGTTTTAAAACCTTTTATAACTAATACTCTGTGAGGATCATATATTTAATGGGTCTTCCTAATACTGCGGCCAAATCAACTGGCATCTCTTTTTAACATAAATAAAGAAAGATAACTAGTAATAACTAACTAGTAAGTATTAACACAAATATTTTCAAATCTCACAGATGTGGCCGCAGTGTACCTATCTATTTTCAGAGCTCGAGGAATCCAACTAATTACATTGTCATGTAAACATATGAATATGTAAATAAATCATTTATTGCATTTAAGCTTATTATGTTTAGATACACTTGTTTAAAATTATGACGAGTTTTCTAAACAAATTAGCGTACCTAATTAGGATGATGACATTGTTGAACTTAATTTTTCAACTTTTTATTGCTTTCATAAGCTGTTATTCATAATATACAGGTGTTAGGTAACTTATAACTACTTATAAGGTATGAGATCTTTATAGGGCACAGCAACTTACAAACTAGTGAGGGGCTTTTAACTTTCCTATACACACAGGAACTTTACTATACACTTACCCTAGTACTTAATATCGATTGAAAACTGGAAATTATTATAAAACAAAGACGACCTATAGGAGCGACCTATGAATACCTACGTAAGACTTCGAAGATCCGAAAATTGAGATTTTTAGACTGAGCCTTTTTTATTGAGCAGTTTTTACGATCTTGTGTACGTAAGAACTTGATTTTGCCATAAATTTAGTGTAGATTTAATCAATTTTGACGTCATAATTGAGTATCAATTTGTATGCGGTGGGGTGTTTTCAACGCGTAGTAAGAATGTTGGACTTTACTTTTTTTTTCTGATTTCTGCAGTGGTCTTATTGCCGTTGGTCCCATGTGATGGAAAAAACGTCTAGCCTATTAGATCATAACTAAACTACACTCAACTCTAGTTTAGTGATATCAGTATAATTAACACTTTCATATTAAATATTTGCATGACTTATCTACGTCTAGATGTATGGTTCTAATATTTAGTGTTAAGATCATCATAATATGTAAGTATAGTAACTATGTCTAACGCAAATAAATAAATTTCATTTCACTTAATTTAACAGAAATAAATTGATTGGTTTCAATAGCCTCAAAGACAGTTCTTAGAAATAATGATTTAGATGATGATCAGCCAATTGTTCTTTGAGTCGGGTATTTCGCTTCATCTTCATCTTCAGAGAGGCGGAGAGGCGTCAGTCACTGTTTTTCTTTTTTACATAATGGGAGTTCAGCTGGTCTTCACTGCAGGTTATTATGACAATCTTTTGTTTTTTTTCTAGCTTAAGTATTATTTGGTTTCTATAATCTCACAGATAATACGAGACAGAATCTTTGTGCAGATAAGTAGGTGTTCTAGTTAAAACTGGGACATATTTCTTTGCTCTGGACACAAAACCGCCTCCAAGAATCTCTTGTAACCTAAAAATAATAAAAATTTATTATAATAAAGTACCTCTTGTCTCAGTTCCAAGGGGCGAAAATTACCTACATAGCAAAAATCAAACGTCTCCAACGGCAAAGATACTTTTCTTACCATTTTGTTACGTAAACCTAAACATGATGATAGGGGTGCTTCAACCAAGTCAGCCGTTGGGGTTAATTTTATAACTTTCGAACAAGAACTTAGTGGATTGTTTGCGTATCATACGTTTTGTTTACGTCATAGGTACATACATACATACACATACACACAGACATACATATCGTATTTGGCTCTAAGTATGTGGCTGTCCAAGAAAATCCAAAAGCTAAAGGACTTATGTCCCTAGAGGAAACATATACCTACCTAACTTTATGCCGCCTATATGTAACTTCCCTGCGCATGAGAAGTAAAATGTTTATTTTTGTTGCAACTACATTGAGTCGTCCGCCCCATGTTACATACGGCGACTGCAACGGTGTAACAGAACACGGCAGTCGGCTGAATTCAGCGATCGACAGCTGCAACCGCCTAGCTACGTGATCGAAGTAGGGGGACAGACCTAAAGTAATGTAAAGACGACGTTCATTCGCCGCAGTAGTTTGAAACAACTTCGGCGACCGCATTACGGGAACGACTCAGTGTAATCACCGTTTAACTTTACCTGTGTTTTAAGTCATCGTGAAGCAAAATTTACGGCTCTTGCATTGAATACCCGCAGCCAATTGTGCAGCATCCACTACAACAACGCTCTCGTTCCGCACCATCATCGGTGCCGTCAAGACAAAATTATGCCATTGCGAGAGCTAAAATAAAATTCAGTGTTTTTTAAATTGTTTTCGGGCGAATGTTATAAATTCGAAAATAAAAAAGGTTAAAGTTCAAGTCGTCAAAAACAACTCGGTGTCAAAAATGGGATATTGATCATGTTACTTCTTCACCTCACCGTCCGGAGTCAAATGGGGGGGGAGTCGCGGGCAACAGCTGGTGCTACATTAAAACTCTTTAGCTTTGTAGTACTAATAGTACTTGTACTACTACTTATTCTGTGTCAATAGTCTCCTGAGTAAAACCGTCGACAGACGGACGACGGACAGACGGACATGGTGAAATAAAAAGGGTTGTTATTAAGTAGTTTTAAAACAAAGTAAAAATAACACAAAGCCGCCTTCAAAAAGCAATAACTACATACATACATACATACATAAACTCACGCCTTTATTCCCAGAGTGGGGTAGGCAGAGCTACAGAATTTGCAACGACTATAAAAACTTTTTGATAATTCTGTAACCACATTTTGCAAACTTAGGCGAAGATGTTTACCAGTGTATTAGTGACAGGTTGCAAGCCCATCGCCTAACAGTACTACATGCCTTTATTACCTTAGTCGGCTTTTACGACATCCACGGAAAGGTACGGAGTGGCACTATTCTAATCCGGTTACCACACGGGGAAATAAATAACATCTTTTAAATGTTAGGTAATAGGTCAGTCCAACTGAAGTCTGCTTTTGGTTAAAAATATTGTAGGACGCCGACTTCAGTTGGACTGACCTAAGCTACCATTTTAAAAGAAGTTATTTTTTGCTTTTGCAGTCGGTGTTTTGTTTTTTAAACTATAATTTTATTTTATACTTTTAAGTCATCATAATTATGCTGTTATGTAGTCCCACTTCTCAATTAATAAGAAACTATAGAACATTTAAATCTCGCCGCAAGCAACGTCGCGGGAAAGTCAGTCATATATTTAAACCTAAGTATGCTTCATCATAGTCGCTCAACTATCTTAATCGAAATATCTTGTCAGCACGCTTGAAATATATACCGTTTAGGAGTTCCGGTGGCCATCTGTGGTCTTCATTATCAGTTCCACTTTACCAAATAGTGCTTTCCAAGAGCAAATACAAGAGTTACTATGAACAATACCAAAATCACTAAAGGTGTGCCTATACATTTTATAGAGTTCCGTTGATTCCTCATAGATTCCATCATCTTAATCTAAGATCTTAATTTTGATAAAAATGGGACCAAACAGAAAGCACTAGCTTTCAAATAAAAAAAGAATCATCAAAATCGGTTCACCCAGTCGAAAGTTCTGAGGTAACAAACATAAAAAAAGAAACACAGATGAATTTTGGGAACCTCCTTTTTTGAAGTCTTTTAAAAAAGGAACACGGTGTTGTTTGTTTGTATTTCACTTCAAATGCACTTACCTAAATATCTCAAGTTTTTGAAATAAATAATATAATATCACATATCATACATAACTTAAGAGCTTTCGTATAATAGCTTTCTAATGTTTGAAGCATTTTATTTTCGGTGACTCAAGTTTGTTCTATCTAAATAAATAATTACTAATGATAAGGTATACTTACTTTAGTTTTTAGTACTAAATACTACACCTGTTTAAAACTCCAGCGCGATAGTTCGAGACATCATCGTCTCGGTTCCCGCTCTTGTACACTGGGGTTATAATTACTTGCTTTAATAACGCATCAGGGAATCGGTATTCCCCCTGAAATTATTAAATATTTAATATTCTGTAATAAAATAAGGTATCTCAACTATATTAAATCTTATTTAATTTAAATTGTATACGTCATTGTAGAACACGTGTATCGCTGTTCGCTATCGTCTATATCGCTAGAGGTGAAGCACGCAGTGCGAGTTAGAGCCCAATGGCAACGCTCTGTGGTTGCCCCAGCTAGGGGATTAGGAATTAAAGTAAAAGTCTCCTGTTTTCGAGACCAAACTATTGAGTTCCAATATGGTGGGTCTACGTTAAGAATAGCGGAGATTCTGTCGCCACCTTCCAACTCCATCATCAGATCACCTCTTAGCTACGATAATATTGCGTTCTCATAGAGTTTACATACCTATGTGGTCCAAATTTTAGCCCATTCCGTTAGCGGGAAGTGGGTCAAATTTAATTTGCAAGATTTGACCCGCACATACCTACATACATTGCAAGTTAAATAAATGCTTGTAAAAATCGGAAATGAAAAGTAAATGGGTATTATTTTGTAGGGATTTTATCAGTTCAGTGAAGCCTGAAAGGCTGAGAGACAGACACATTTTCCAATTTAATCAATAGAACATAATGGAATCTGTGCGTGACCCATTCATGTGAAATACCTTCTACGGTCCAATTATTGCAGCCAGGTACGAAGCACACCATAACACATCATGCAACGTGAAAAATTCTATGAAAAATTCGGAAATGAATTTTTCACTGACATAGAAACAAAAATTTGAACAATGTCAAAAAATGTCAAGACAGTTACTTATTGTGTTGCCATATTGATTCAATACAAATTGTCATAAATTATATATTTTTGCATTTTTATAAACCATAATATATATTTCAAAATAACAAAAGTTAATAAATATCCTTTTTTGTATTATGTTACATTTTTGTTTGGTTCCTAAAGTGCATTTTTTTTAATCCATCAGCAACACTGACATTGGTTTTTTTTCGTATCGCTTACGAAAAAAAACTCGTCATGTCTCGAAGATGGCGCTCAATCATAAGGCGGTCGTTGAAGCGCTTACACCGTTGACCAAGAGTCTATTATTGTTTAATCCACGCGCCATATTAATTATGTCAGAGAAGAATGAAAAGCGAACCATATCAAATGTACTAAGTTGCCATAGCATGAGCTTCAGTACCCATCTTACAGCCGTAGGGGTAAGTCGCATCAGCAGACGAATATATATATAGAGTGGCTAACACGCAATTCAAATATTCGCTATAGTTTTGATTATATTTACAGTTTACTTATAAAAAGGTTGTATTGGCTGTATTACCATGCCGAAACATCGAAATCGGTTAAAAAATCCAGTCCAAGGAATTATATTTAATATATACCTGTATTTCTTATCAGAAAATAGCAAATTCAAAAATAGCAATAACTCAGAGTATTTTGGCAAAGTTCAACAGCGAATTTCGGACGCAACAGGCATATCTAAACCTACAATAAGAACATTTTTGAACCAGGAAGAAGAATATAGAAAAAATAAAGATGCCATCACAAACAATATTAAGCTGGGAAGACCACGCAAGAAATTCTATCTAGATCTTGATGATTTTGATTACGCAGTGATACGACGAATGGTTTATAACTTTCATCTGATTTATAAACAAGTTCCTACATTAAGAGCACTAAAGTCCAAATTAATAGAAACAATGAATTTCAATGGCTGTGATTTTACACTAAGAAAGATACTACGCCAAATGGGTTTTCTATTGAAGAAAATTACTAACAATAGAAAAATGCTGATGGAAAAAGGTGACGTTAGATTTAAAAGAGTAAAGTAACTGGACTTAATAAGGAAGTACAGATCTGAAGGCAGGGATATTGTGTATACGGACGAAACTTATGTTCATACATCCCATTTAACAGGGAAGTGCTGGATCGATTCTACGGATAAAGGAGTGAAACAGTTAATCTCAAAAGGTCAACGCCTTATTATAATACATGCAGGTAGTGCCAAAGGATTTGTACCGGGTTAGGGATTGCAAATCCGGATTTATTTTGTAAGGAAATCCGGATTTAATCCGGATTTCCCCATACAAAACGAATCCGGATTGCACTCCCTATACCGGGTGCTCTACTTATGTACAAGTCTACTGATAAGACCGGTGATTATCACGATGCCATGAATAATGTCAATTATGAAAAATGGTTACAGAATCAACTTATTCCTAACTTGTCTCCAAATTCTGTATTAGTAGTAGACAATGCTGCTTATCACAATAAATACGTGGAACGCCCGCCCAACTCTAATACTGCAAAGCCGCTTATGATAAACTGGTTACAAAAACACAATATTCCCCATGATTCATCATTTTCTAAAATACAACTATACGAAATTATTTGTCGACATAAAGAAGACTTTGTAGAATATTCCATTGACAAAATTTTACATCAACATGGGCACGAAGTGTTAAGGTTACCGCCATACCATCCCGACTTCAATCCTATAGAAAATATATGGTCACAGATAAAAGGTTACGTATCAAAAAGGAACATATACATGAATATGGGTACAGTAAAAAAATTGATTGAAGAAAAAATAAATATGATTGGCCCGGATGAATGGAAGAAAGTTTGTGATCATGCCATGAAATGTGAAAATGAATATCGGTCACAGGAACACTCGATGGATGATCACATCGATAGGATTGTAATTAACGTAAATGAAAGCACTGACGAATCTGACTATGATATGATCGATGACGGTTACTCAGATTGTGAAATAGAAAATGTTGAAAATATCGACCCAAATATGCAGTAGGTAAAATATTAATGTTAAGTACAGTCACTGGCATAAATAAGTTATCATTTATGAACCTAGTCACTTTAACGTCAGTTTGAAATGTCATACGAAATTGTCCAACGATTAAAAGCGACAAGGTATAGAAATCATCACTTATTTATGACGGTGACTGTACCTATAAGCATCATAGCGGGCCTAGTATGAAAGTCTTCATGTCGTTTGCATCCCTCTCACACGCGGGTTATTTACTTAGGTGCGAGAGGGACGCTAATGACTTTTTTTTTTCATTCTAGCCCCGTTAGTAGATGCTGTTTTTAAGTAGGGAGGTATTGAGTTTTATTCTTGTAAATATTTCCCAATAGGTAAGCTTTATTTTGTTGTACTTTATGTTTTAATGTGAAGATAATGTTTTGTTTACTAATGGCAATAAAACTGAGTATTTTCAAAGTTATTGAAGGTGGTTGTAACATCTCTATATTATACAGTGCCATATGCTGTCATTTGTCACTTTGTCATTTGACACTAAACAATAAAGTTCCATTTTAATGGACATGAAAACGTCACTCATTTAATACAATCATTGATTGACAGTTCGGGTGCCATCGTATTCCGATTGAGATCCGAGTTTTCCCGAAGGAAAATCATTTTGCACTACATCTGTACCCTGTTATCGTATTGTCAATGTTTTTATTTACTTGACAACGCCTATTTACTTGACAGTAATGGCGGCCGAATTGAAAAAAAATCCATAAACAGGTCAAATTTAACACGATATTTTTTTATCGCCTAGAATACCGGCCAAGGTCGGCAATTTCGTTCGTTATACATACATAAGCTGGGGTGTGATTCTCTCAAAAACAACGGATGGGTGGACGAACGAGCGAAATCGCAGCGGCGAGTTTAGATAGTCCCGTCGTCAGAGCGAACGAAACACATTTTAGAGCATGCATTTTCAATTAAGCAGCCCTAATACGTTCGATCCATCGGCAGAAATCGATCATTTGTTTTTATTGTGATCATTTGATTAACAAATTATATAAAGCCAACGGTAGTGGTCCGCAGTTGATCCCTTTTCAGTTTCCTCCTCATAGCCCCCCTATTTGTATGCATCGAAAGCACTTCCCTCAGCTTTGTTCAATCTGCCCTTCATTCATGCGGAAATTTATCGTGTCACTGATTTTAAACCGGCCATTTGATATAGCTGTATCTTTTGAACCGTAATAGATAGTGGTTTTTGTTTCAGAATATCTGTTATTTTGCCAATCATAACCTTCTAAATTTTTTTTTATTTCATATAGAAGACAAACGAGCACACAGGCAATGTGCTGGTGAGTTTTTATTATCAGGTTTAGTTAGATTTGTCTATAAACTTCATAGACGATTAATTTAAAAAAAAAATATTATTTCATAGAGGAGGCAAACGAGCACACAAGCCACCTGATGGTAAGTGGAAACTGTGACCCATAGACATTCGCATTCACAAGACTGCAATGCAATCCTATGACTGCAAATGCGTTGCCAACCCTGAGGAGTAAGATGGAATGCCTCTATGCTAGTCATTTTACCAGCTGTCTAATCCCCAAACCGGAACATAACAATGCGAACACTGCTGTTTGGCGGTCGGTTAATGGATAAGATGGTGGTAGCGATCCGGACGGACCCTGCACAAGGTCCTACCTACCATACGGTAACATCCTAGTTCAGGCACGTTATTTAAACATATTTCTATTTTTAAAATTAGTTCAAAGTTAAGCATTGTTAAGTAAAAGTGCTTAACTAACATTTTTTTATCAAAGAAAGTTACATAATAAAAATCAAAATTCAAAATATTAATTCAGTAGGTAAATTGGCGACATCAGTGCTCTTTTACACGTCGGTAATATGGAGAGATTCTACTAGCGCTTCGGACAAGACCATCATTGCGGAGAAGAAGCGCCGCAAGATCCCCTCCAATGAAGGAAGTTCGAGTCCAATTCGCACTTGATCGGTTTTTAAATAACCTTAACATTGGCTGAATCCCTTGATTCCATTACCACAAATAATAATTAAAAAAAAAAGATTTAAACGGAGCGCCATACAAAAATGTGTGCGATTCCGGCTAGCTTTTGGCCGATTTTTGACTATGCTAACTTTAGCTTTTTAACAAATTAAGCTTTTTACAGACCAGCGGCATTTTGCCAACGGCGGAGGCTTCTGCCGCCGACAGGTGGCGACGGCTGCAGTAACCTCTGTCGTTGGCAAAATGCCGCTGGTATGTAAGAAGCCTTAAATGATTTTTTCTCAAACATGCAATGAAATGTTGGCGTTATGCTTGTTATTTTTGGCTTCAAAGTGTCACGTTGCGGGCGGTACAACTCGAGAGACCTGTAAAGGAATTTCATACAAAATTGAAGGCCAGGCATAGTTTTTTTTTTTTTTTTTAATTTTAATGGAACCGTGGCGGCTGTGATTATAAACAGGCTGAAAAGCTAAATTATATTTTTAACATTTTTGAGAAAAAGTTATAACGTCAAATACTAGGAGTGTATAAACGTTTGGGAGACATCCGCGCCGTGTCGTGTGCGAGCCGATTGCCCGCACCGCCTGCGATCTAATTGTAAGTTGCGCTATGACTGATATGCCCCCTAATTACCGCTGCGCTCCTGGTACTTTATTTTAACATGCGACACTTTCAACCCGCTTCTAAGATACACCACTGGCCCTACACATTCAGAGTTATGAGACACGACAATATTTATAATTTACGCCTTTGTAGTGGGTAATTAATGTACTATTAATTAGTAAATAGGTATAAATATAAAAAAAATAGAAAAAAGACGACATGTAGTGTTAGTGTTACCCCATTCGTATCGAAATGTTAACGATGAAAAATGAATGACATTATACGAAATCGATTAAAATGTTTCCAAACAGGGAAAAGTGCCAATTCACTCATAACACTTGAACCAACTTTATCTTGCGGCTGCCAAAATCCATTCCTACCACTTAAGCTCGAAGATTCTTTGGCAGTGACTAATTTTTCATTAGCACAGATAAGTTTGTAGAAATTCTAACGTTAACTTTCTAAGAGGCGTTTATTACTTAAGTGCTATCTTGAACTTTTGACTTTATGCTAGAGATTTTAACGTTGAATTTTGAAGGAACCAGTGTAGTGAGATACGACAAATAGTTAGCAATCGATGTAGATTTTGTGGTAGGCTTAGTTCGAGGCGTTTATTGCTTGAGCGCTGGTATACTGCTGACGTCCTAAGCAAAAACGCAGTAACCAAAATAAACCTCATGTAGTAATATCAACCTTATTAATAAGGGAATAGAATTGAATCTACTTTGGTGTTTGAATTTGAGATACTGCTTATTGGCTTAGGAGGGTAGACTGCAGTCGGAGCAGGGAGCTAATTTTGTCGCCTAAGGAGCTATATAGGAAAGGATTTATTATTAAGAACCAATTTTAAACATTTATTATAATATAAATTAATTGCACCTTTTAAAATTTGAATAGCAAGCTTCACGCTTCATTTTCGATCTTACTTGCCAATTGGCTAAGTAAAGTTTTTGGAAGATATGTATATTATATTTTTTATCGATAGTCGTCATCCTAAAGATCAAGAAATTGCGGCTCTTTTATTTTTATTTCCTCTAATATTTTAGAAATATTTTTTTTACTTATGAAGTTGACATTTGTACACTTCAATGACTGACTAGCTTGTTGCCTTCGTACTTAATGAAAAAGAAAAAAAACACTTCTATATCTGTCATTGTCAAATCAAATCAAAGTAAACAAACAATTCAATACAACGGCTATTTTCTGTTTGCTTGTGTTTCATGTGATCAGTGTTTTTAGAAATATTTTTAACGATCTCAGAACGAACTCTGGACTTTCGTTTTGCCGCTTTGCTTTAAGAGCTTTGCACGATATTTGGTCTAAGATTTATTTTCGAACCCTTTGGCACTTCTTCTTGGACACCGATTTCTTCCTTTTTCGACGACTCTTGCTCTGCTTTTTGATAGCCACGAGAGCACTTTTGAATTGTACAATCCACGCAATGAATTCAGGCAATCCCACACGGACTGTGGAAATGGAGTATTACAAAGTTTTACTTTTTTTTTTTTTTTTTTTTTTTGCCCCGCGGCGACTTCAACAGCTACTACCGCCGGGCTATGGCGTTTCCACGAATTAGTGATTTCGCCAGTGTCAAGTGTATATAAGTATAAATCAATATAGCAATAAAGTACAATCCAATCTTCTCTGGGAAGATTGGAGGCGACGTTGTTCGGTAGTTTGTAGGACAGAGGTCAAGATAGTTTTAACCTATGTACCACTTCGAGTCCACTTGTAACGAGAAGAAAGATGCCAGATACGCGAAATAAGTCCAAGTTTTCAATCACTGTGCAACACAATGGCATAAAAAGTACAAATCACTATCAGAAAAGAACTTTGAACACCTAAATACACAAAAAAATAAAACCAAAACAAATTACACATCCGCCATCTTTTAACGTTGCAAATGGCCCTCAAAGTTTTACTTGAATTTACTTATTTGAATTAAACCGTTTGTTTACTTTGATTTGATTTGACGTTGACAGATATAGAAGTGACAGTTTTTTTTTTCTATTTCATTAAATACGAAGGCAACAAGCTTGTCGGTCATTGAAGTGTACAAATGTCAACTTCATAACTAAAAAAAAGATTTCTAAAATATTAGAGGAAATAAAAGTAAAAGAGCCGCAGTTCTATGATCTTAAGGATGACGACTATCGAAAAAAAATATAATTTACATCTCTTCCAAAAACTTTACTTACCCAATTGTGTACTTATGCAAATGCAATGAATACGATATAGAATGACAGCAAGCGGTCCTGGATTTGATTTCCAGTAAGGACAAACATAAAATAGTATTTTGTGGAATTATACCCGTAATATACCACTCCATGTCTTCCCGTGGATGTCATAAGAGACGACTAATGCCCGGTTCCTATATTCAAGTTCAATTCTTTGTTGAATGGCTACTTACTGTCCAGTGGGACAATTCTGCCAGTGTCAAGGTTGGAAGTTACACGTGATCGGTAAAAATGCTTTTCCAGAAACAGATGCTGATCCATCAGATATTCAAGAAACGAATCGTTTTCCTTACGTCTCGTTAAAATTTGACACATTTTGTACGTAGCACATGTCAAATTTTAACGAGACGTAAGGAAACGATTCGTTTCTTGAATATAGGAACCGGGCATTAGGGAATACGGGCTAGTTGTACTGTTAGGCGATGAACTTCCTAACACGCTAGTAAACATCTTGGCCTAAATTGTGCAAAATGTGGTTACAATTATCTAGTTTTTAAAGTTGTAGGTAATTCTGTAGCTCTGACTACCCCACTCTGGGAAAAAGGCGTGAGTTTATGTATACATGTAAGTATTTGTATATGTATAATTATGTCGAAGGATGAGATGATCCACCTTGATCATCATCATTTGAGTTATTGTCCGCCATGGTTTTCCAGATTCAGGTGGTATCACAATCATACACAGAATGGATTTAACAAGCCACAGTTTAATTATTAAACACACACACAAAATAATACAAAGGGATGATTCAGATATATATTACGATCGATTATCAAACTAAACTTTCACAGAATGCAGTGAGGTTGTTTGCAATGGCGGTACTTCTCCCGCACCTTCCTTTCTTAAACTACTTTAATAATTACATCAAAGCTTGGGCATTCCACAAACAGCCACTATACCTACCGTCGTACTGCGACATATACGAGGGCTGCCTTTTAAGTTGTGTCGTTTGGAAAAACTAAAGACAATTTAAGTGTTAAATGGTATTTATTGTTTTTCAAAGTAATCACCGTGATATGTAATACACTTTTTCATTCGATCGAACCAGTTTTCGAAACACTTATTCCAGTCCGAAGTCGGGGTCTCCAAAATGGCCGTTTTGTATGCCTCAACGGCTTCTTCAGGCGTCTGGTACCGTTGACCACGAAGTCGTTGCTTGATTTTTGGAAAAGTAAAAAAATCGTTAGGGCTTAAGTCTGGACTGTGCGGCGGGTGTTCCAGAATTTCGACGTTTTGCTCTTTTAAAAACGCAATTGTTTGCCGGGCGGTGTGCGAGCTCGCATTATCGTGATGCAGTCTTATACGACGTCTTGGGTTATTTTTTCGAAACTCGCCGATGACTTCTGGTAAACAGACAGTGGTATACCAGTCAGCATTAACCGTTTTACGATCCTCGAGCACGATGTTGGCCACGTGGCCACTTTTCGCCACAAACGTGGCGACTATTTTTTTCGAAATGCTCCGTGAGCGTATTACTTTGGTCGGTTTTGGCTCATCTTGGAACACCCAAACAGTCGACTGCTGTTTAGAATCGGGTTCGTAGGCATATATCCAAGATTCGTCACCACTGATAATGTCGTAAACATGTTTCGAGTTTCCTCGGTTGAATTGCCGCAGAGTTTTGCGACACCATCGAACGCGAGCCGTTTTTTGGTCTTCACTGAGTAAATGTGGTATCCAGCGAGAGATCAACTTTTTTACGCCTAAGTGATCATGCAAAATACTGTGAACACTGGTCCCTGAAATACTTAAGGAAGCTTCTATCTCACGGTATGTCGCATGGCGATCTTCGACGATCAGTTGCCGTACAGCATCAATGTTCTCCTGGGTTACGGCTGTTTTTGGTCGACCTTCACGATGTCTATCACCAAGACTAGAGCAACAACGTTGAAATTCTAAATACCAGCGTTCCACAGTCCGGAGGCATGGTGCTTTATCATTGAAAACCGTAGTCAACTCTTCGAAGCACTGAAGTCGCGTTAAGCCCCTTTTGAAGTTGTAAAAAAATATCGCACGTAAATTTTCCTTCGAAATTTCCATTTTCACAACTGACTTGTCAACTTTGAACGAGCGCTGTACTAAAACGGTTGGGCCGATTTCGAGTCATTCTTTTGTTTTCGAATTCTAATTTCAAATATTTTAAGATGACACTAGTTCTTTTTTATGCAATCACGGAAGGCTTGCAAACGACAGAACTTAAAAGGCAGCCCTCGTATGTTACTTTCTCAGTAACCTTAAGCTTCCATTAATAAGTGAACTAAGCTAGCTAATAAAAAAACATCTAAAAAACGATGACATTTCATTATTCCTTACACCTGTAATTTAATTACCTCAGCAATCACCGTGAATACTTCACACGTTCCATTCACCGCGGCACCTTACCTTACATTGGAGGCCTGAATAACGTCGGCGCTTGCACGTTGTCGTAATTCAGCGCTTTCATTACGACAAGGGGGAAAGGGGTGTTAGAGAGGCTAATGCTAGAACTTTGTGCTGTAGGCGTTGCAGAGAAGGAGCTACGAGTAGGAAATATTTTGAAGGAACCGTTGTGTATGAATCATTTCAGTGCTATCTAGACTCAATAGACTTAATAGGACAAAGTCACAAAGTTACTTGACGTCTACGTTATAAAATAATCATGTCGCAAAATGAGCACTTAGGCTTGTAAGGTAACTTCAGGGGCCCGAAGGGTAAAATGCCCAAGAATAGGAGCCCCGCATTGCGGGGCTCCGTCAACTTTGCTAAGGCAGACATGAAATGAATAAAAACAAAGTGGTCATTTTGCGACTCACACTTTTTCGATTAAGTTATACTGCTACCTGGCCATTGTACTAGGTACTACTACTAACCCGATGAAATAAATTATGAGTTAAAAAAAACATTGGTCAAATAAGTGCTATAAGAAAAAATATCCCAAGCGATATTACGAACAGGTGGACTTACGGCCTTACCGTCTTGGCGCGCATCCACACCCGTAATTAAAAAGGCTCGCCTTACCCCCCATTGACGCTAGAGCAATTCTTTGACATCCGACCTGAATACCCAAACTTAAAAGATATTTTTAATGAGGGTCCAAAGAACGACTAGGTAGTTTTATGTCTCGTGAAAAAAAAACTGTTTTAAATGAATACTTTAGACAAAACTCAAGTCTTTAGGAATATTTGACGACGCGCTGCCCTAGTGGGTAGTGACCCTGCCTACGAAGCTAGCGGTCCTGGGTTCGAATCCCGGTAAGGGCAGATATTTGTGTGATGAGCGCGAATATTTGTTCCTGAGTCATGGATGTTTTCTAATGTATTTAAGTGTATATTTCTCTATATAAGTATTTATATCGTTGTCTAGTACCCATAGTACAAGCCTAGAACTTGGTTTGGGCCTAGGTCAATTGGTGTGAGATTGTCCCCTAATATTTTTTTTATTTTTTTATTTTATGTATCTAAATTTTATTGAGGGCGAGGGTAGGCATGAGGTGCGAGGGTGAGGTACAATAAAGCTCATTTAGTCACTATTACCCTCTCCCCCTCACCTCATGCATACCCTGGATCTCAATTAAGTTGCATACCTATATTCTAAAGCTCAATTGGATTTCACATCGTTATTATATAGCCGACAGTCCTATACTCTCTTACTTCTAAGCAGCCCAAATGATTTTAAAACAGCTTTATAAAAATAATGCGCCCGAACCAGTTCATCAACATAGTCATCATACAAGTAGACATGTTAAACTCATGAAACACATTTTTTTTTGCGCTGCAATATAAATCCTAGTGCGAAAGTTCGTGTCCGTGTGTATTCATTTGTTACTCCTTCACGATGCAATGGCTAGACGGATTTTGATGAAACTAGAAATGGAGATAGCTCATTTCCTGGATTAACACATAAGCTACTTTTTATTACGGAAAACATGAAATTCCCGATTGGATAACGGTAATCTAAATCTACATCATAAAAATAAATGACTGCATACGTTTCTTTATTTAACCAAACTATCCCTAATAATTATTAACAAGTTTTTAGAGTTGTTGGTAATTCTGTAGCTCTGCCTACCCCACTCTGGGAATAAAGGCGTGAGTTTATGTATGTATGTATGTATGTATCCCTAAAAAAATGTCGTGTCAATATTTTCTATCCCGTGCATCAGTAACAAAGAGTTAAGCTAAAGTTTTTGGACTCCGCGGTAAACAAGCTGCTCGGGCAACAAACTTTTGTTGTGACATACTTAGGGCAAAACAACACGAAGTTTTACCACGAATGAGTTCCTTTTTCATAAATCATGATAATTTTGTGTACAGTCTGTGAAAATATTGTTTAGCATGCTTACTAGTAAATTGGGTACTGTATTTTGTATGCCACTGGTTGACATCTTACTTATTAAGGTAAGGTGGGGCAAGCACGTCTACGGGGCAAATCAAACCAACAATATAAATAGCAATAGACTTCTTAAGAATTTAATTAAAACGTCACTTTAAAATAGTTCCATAGTGGTCTTGGATTCAAATTGGTTGACTGTACATTCTGTAACCACATACATACACATACATAAACTCACGACTTTATTCCCAGAGTGGGGTAGGCAGAGCTACAGAATTTCCAACCACCTAACAATACTACACGCCTTTATTACCTTAAGGAAGACTTGGAGTGGCACTTCTAATCCGGCAACCACACGGGGAACCACATTCTGTAACCTCACACTGCAAATTCCACGTGTTTCTTTTCATACACTCCACCTAACGTCATTTTCGTACATACATTATTCAAGCACTTTCGTTGTCGGGAGATAAAAAGATTTTCGCCGACCTAGCCCTCGAACGCTAATATTATTAAATCATATTTATGTCTCTCTCGACCCTGTTCGAACCTTTTCGGTGAAGTGTGAACGAACGTTCCCGCAGGTTGGCTATAAATAAAAGTTTCTGTCAAAAATTTAATTTAATTTATATTTAGATAGACAGATCCAATGTGCACTGTAATGTCATGTAACAGATCGGACATATAAACTCCATGTTAAATCCTGTTTTGCTAGAAAGAGATAGGAACAAATCTTTGTTGGCTTGTATCTTGATTATTTCTATAGCTATTCAGAACATGTTTTCTCAAATCAGATTTAATTAAAGCTGTGAAAAAGGTCATGATTATTCCCTACCGACCTACCCCTTTACTAAACTAAGCCTTACTAAGTTAAGCCTTACTAAGTTAAGCCTTACTAAACCCTTACTAAACTAAGCCTTACTAAGCTAAACCTTACTAAACCCTTACTAAACTAAGCCTTTGGCTTGAACTATGACTATAAGTCATAGTTCAAACCAATAAACGTTCTAGACAATAAACGTACTTACATGTATACAGGGTGGAAAGATAAGTCGGGCCCTGGAGGGAAACTACCTTAAATCCTTAAGTAGGCTCATTTTACTTAAAGGAGACATTCCTTTATTTTTAAAAAGAAACAAAACTGCATTCAAAGATTTTCTTAAATTTTCTTGCCTCAACCGGGAATCGAACTAGCTAAAAATGTAAAAAATTAAAAGTAGCTATTTTATTCTTCTAATCGATAGGATTATTGTTCGAGATTAAATGTCTCTAAGTAACACTTAGTATTAGAAATAAAAAAAAACGTGAAATTTAACATTAATCATATCGAGTGTTTACTTTTTACATTTTTACCTGGTTCGATTCCCGGGAGAGACAAGATTATTTAAGGAAATCTTTGAAAGCAGTTTTGTTTCTTTTAAAAAATAAAGGAATGTCTCCTTTAAGTAAAATGAGCCAACTTAAGGATTTAAGGTAGTTTCCCTCCAGGGCCCGACTTATCTTTCCACCCTGTATATAAGTACACACTAAATAAATAGAAAACAGTAAAGATTCTGGAAAAAATACTCGCACTCATTACACAAATGTTTACCAATTACGGGAATCGGACCTGGGACCGCTAGCAAGCAGGGTCACTTCCAACTAGGGTCGTATTATAAAATTGTGAGGGTAAGGGCCTGTTTCACAATAGTCCAGATAATACTTTCTCTGTACTTTTATTATGTGGCAAACAAAAGAAAAGCAGTAGCGTTAACTGACAGATAGCATTTTTTTGTCATTGTGTAGACACTTAATGTACCTATAGGTAAAACTTGAGGGATGTGGCATACATAAGTATTTATTTAATTATTTACTTAATCATTATTACACTAAAACTAACACTTCCACTTTGCCATCTTGCTTCGATAACGTAAAAGCATTATTGTCGTTACGATAACTTTTACGGACAATTAGATGAGTTGTCATAACGTCAACGATGTGAAAACGACATCGAATTGATATGGGTTGATAAAAAATAGAGTCAAGGCTCCAAGCGTCTCTATTTTAATGGTAAATCATAATAGTTTTGACATGTTATCGTATGTAAGTATGTATTTTTTGTATTTTGTACAAAACGCAAGAATTCAACGATATCATTCAAATTCGTCGTATTGTCAACGTTAAGATAGCTCTTATTTACTTGACAGTAACGGTGACCGAGTTAAAAACAATTCGGTAACACGTCAAATTCAATATAGTTTTAACTAGTGGAATAGAGCTTCAGTATTAATACTCCGACATACTTTTAGTATTCGTAGCGACACCCGTAGCGGTCGCACCGGCGTAGCACGTAGCCCCTCTACGACTGACCTACGTAAGTATGCCCAGAGGTATTCGCTGCCATATTATATTCTTGTTCGCGGGTTCTAGGTAGATTCTTATTAACAGGGTTAAAACATAGTACTTTGTGTATATTTTTATTTTGTCAGCTTATATTTTTAACTTCATTTTGAGCTATTACCATATTATCTTTATCTTTTCTAGGTATAACAAAACACAGTAACTGAAAAAGAAAACTAAAATTAAATAAAACTAACTCTAAATATATAAATTAACTAAAACATTAAATCTAAGAATGGCCCCTTTCTAGGTAAGTTTGTACCACCCTCGACCTCGTCGTCACTTAACATCAGGTCAGACTTGTCATCACTTAGCACAATCTTATAATTGAATAAAAAAAAGTATTCATATTATTTTATACACCAGCAACCTGCCCTCGCTTCGCTTCGGTTAATGTGAGTTTTCTGCAACAACGTACTAAAGCAGAACTTATTATACATGAAAACCTTCGTCTTGAATTATTCCATCTATTAAAACAAACGGATCAAAATCCGATGCGAAGTTTTAAAGATCTAAACATACATAAGGACAGACAGTTTTATACTATGTAGTGAGATGATATTGACCCTTTTTATAGCAATCGGGAATTTTCAATGAGCACATGTATATCGACACCTTTTTTATCGATATCAAATCACTAAAAAGTTAGCACAGTTATTACGCAGCCCCCCTACACTCAAATCGGCGAAGGGGACCTATAAAAATTAATCGTTATTTCCTTGACAGGAATGTTCCGTGTTGGAAACCTGAAAACCCTTATAGAATCTGTGTCAGCACAACGATTGCGCGATCTAACTTACTACCAGCGCCATCTATCGGTACGCGTTGCTACTACCGCGCAACTTTATAATTTATATAAAATTATTGCAAAATATCAGAAAGTTTGTTACAATAAATTGCAGTTTAATTAAAATAATTGATAAAGTTCGTCGGACAAGTTTTAATTGGAATAAGCCAATTAAAAATTGCCCGTATTGCCCGTACTAGGGTGGTGTCCGTGCTTTCTCTTGAATCACTCCAAGTACATCAAATATATATATATATATATATATATATATATATATATATACCTTTTTTACATTGGCAACTTGAGTGAGGGGGACACCGTCCTCGGGTTGGTTGCTCTCGCTCGTCCTCAACCTATATCATCACATAAATTGTAACTGTCTTACTTCGTAATACGGTTCAATTTTGATTGACTAGAAAAAGTTAGTACTCAGTCCAGTTTAGGTACAAGTCCATGCTCTACCTATAACCGCATTAAAATCCGTTGCGTAGTTTAGAAGATCCACGTGAACAGACGACGGCAGAAGCGACTTTGTTTTATACTAGGTAAAAAAAGATAATTGAAGAAGATAAAGAATATGAAACTCCTTGGGTGACTACCAACAATAATACAGATTCAGATTTCATATTTTCAAATTATATGCAGTTACTCGTACATTAAGATTTCGCCGAGCGTACGCCAGATGTGCGGTGGCGCCCTCCTTGCTAATATTGTGTTTCCTATTAAACTAAAGTATTTTCTTGAAATTGTTTGGTAGGTTTTTGTACTACAAATGAAAACACAACTTCACATAGTTTAATAACAATTCACCTTCGAGTTATCAACTTAACGGAAAAAAGGGGCCACCTTTTCCCGTTAAGCTGACTACTCAAAGGGTAATTGTTATTAACGTGTCTCACGTATCCCATAAATTGTGTTTTTACTTGCGCTACAAAAAAATTGTCTGATTGCAAGGAAATTCTTTACTTAAGTAGAAAGCACAATAAAAGTAATGAGGGCGCCACTGGACGCTCGACGTTTGCTCGGTGCAGTCTGAAGGTCGTCAGAAATAGAATTAAATCATGATAATAAAAATAGTAAATTTTAAAAAAATGCATTAAAAAATTCAAAGTCAATCTTACTTATAAATCAATTTGCATATACTCATTTGCCGAATAGACTGGGTTATCCAACAAAAGATTCCTAAGCGTGCGCCTAAACATTTCGTCACTTGGTTCGCATAAGAGTCCAGCGGGTAGACGCGGGTGGGGGGGACCGATACTACTACAAGATTAGTAGAAGTATTTGACAAGAGTGCAATTAAAATATAAGAGGAGGACAATCTCACACCAATTTGACCTAGTCCCAAACTAAGCTCTAGGCTTTTACTATGGGTACTAGACAACGATATAAATACTTATATAGAGAAATATATACTTAAATACATAGAAAACATCCATGACACAGGAACAAATATTCGCGCTCATCACACAAATATCTGCCTTTACCGGGATTCGAACCCAGGACCGCTAGCTTCGTAGGCAGGGTCACTACCCACTAGGCCAGCGCGTCGTCATTAATTAAATTGGTTTTTCACTAACAACAGATAAACATTTTAAAAATACTATACAAAACATCAATATTTTATTTAAGTTTGCTATTTATAAAAATATATCATAAAATCCAACAATAAGGACGCTGTTTGATTGTGACGTCACGAGATAGTAATCCCTATAAATTCCATTAACGGAGCGTTTTTGATGTTTCATAAAAAGAAGCTGATTTGACTTTTGTCTTTAATACCGTATTCTGCCCTGCTAAAGTAAAATGCAGTCTTTCACACAACTGGTGTGTAACAATCGCAATCTCATTACAAGGGTTGCAAATGCTACAGTAGTTTTAGGTGGGAAACTGCTTTTTAAGTTAGGAGGCCAGAATTCAACAATCCTTCTTTAAAAGCCGTCAAATTAATATCTGGTAATAAAGGCGGTCTGTGTTAAATATTATTATGGAATAATACTAGGAGTCCTCATGTAGACAATATTTAATTTAAAATAGAGTTGAAACATTTAAAATCTTTGTTAAGCCTTGTCAGAAATTAACTTATTTCATAAACTCAGAATCAGCGCGAACAAAAGCTTTATTGTATTACAAGCCCACGCTTCATCCTTCTTAATACGTAGGTAGGTATATTGATTACAAGACATGCGAACAAGCAATTCAGCAATTATCTAAGCAGCAACTGGATTAATACTGTTGCCTGTTGAACGTTGAAATCAATTAGGTACTTCAAGGTTATGTAAGTATTTTGCTCTAGGTCATCATGAGGATGCAGAAAATATTGTGAGCTCTTGGTTTTGTTTAAGTCTAAGTTTGTTTAAGTTTTGTTTAAGTTTTAAGTCACAAAAAAACATGAAAAACATTACCTTCTTTCTTTCCGTTAATACAAACAGTTTGGTTAATTATTTAAAAAACAAGTAGGGTAGCGTGCGGTGGCATTTAATTAGGTTCATTAGTTATAATACGATTCCATAGAAAGTGGTCTCACGCAATGTTACTCAGAACGTAAGGTGACATTGGAAAAAAAACAGTCACATGCGAGTTGGAATCATTCACGAACAGTTCCGTACCATACTTGTATGGGGCCCCATATTTTTTTTATTTACACACACACATACCGACAGCCATTTGGACGGACAGATGCCGTGGTTTGTTATTCTATCGGTAAATGGATGTTAGTAAATTATTAAAATTTCACGTGTTTAAATAAAAGCTGTCTCAGTAATGAAATTTTGTGTATTTTTTTTCTCTTACATAATGGTAACACTAAAATTCGACAGGTGTCATCTATGATTGTTTCGATTATTAAAAATGGAGCGTTCATTTAATTTTGAAACCCCAGGGGGGCTATTATGACATAGCTATGCAGTTCATTTTACGGTGAGTGTAAAGGACGAAGCTACGAGTATAGCACGTATTAGCACGTTACATAACTCTGTCCATTTCTTTCAGCTTAAAATGAATGGCACAGAGACCCTCAGAACTAGAAAGCTGTAATTTGGCATGAATATACATATTAGTCACGCTAACAAAGTGGCCAAAGAAAATCTTGAAAATATTTTTTTTAGTGTACTTCCCCTACGCGTAACGTGGGGATGTATTTTTTTTCTCGTCTACCCCATAGTTTGGGGTGTAGTTGGATAGGTGTTTCGGGTTTGCGAAAACAGCTTTTCAATTAAGGGATCTGTATATGAAATATTAATCTTTAAAGCGCTAATTTTTGTTAGAGTCAAGTGTCTCCACTACAGCCAAAACTACAAAAACTAAAAATCTGAAAAATATATTTGATGAAAGCGCATATTATACCAAATTTAAAAGGAAAACTATCACGACTAAGGAGACTTAATTAGTTCCTTGAGATACAGGCGACTAAAGTGTATATACCTACTAAAAATCATCAAAGACAGCACCAAATAACTTTAAATAGAAAATTAGTTCATACATGTTGTTTTTTGAGATAGTTTTTTGTGTTTATCGTAACGGCTTCGGAACCCTACACTGAGCATGGTCCGACATGCTCTTGCCCGTTTTTTTATTTTATAATATTGTATTTCATAGAATGCCGTCACAGAGTGGTCTTTGCGGGTGGTAGGACCTTGTGCAGGGTCCGTCCGGATCGCTACCACCGTCTTATCCATTAACCTAACGCCAAACAGCAGTGTTCGCATTGTTGTGTTCCGGTTTGGGGATAAGACAGCCGGTGAAATGACTAGCATACAGGAAGTACTTAGTATTAATAAAAAAATAACGCAACTTTTTTGAAATCGAACGCCATAACCATAGGTAATTACGAATAGTTCAAATATCAAAAAAACAGACAATTGTCGGTTTATTGTCGGTAAAAAATAACGACCCAGTTAGTTTATTCTTTATATTTAATTTTATTGTCTTCAAAAATTTTCAATAGGTTACCAAAATGCACAAGAGAATCCGAAAATACAACAATATTTAAGAAACATCTTCATATTTTCTTAACAAAAAAGGCCTAGGTACTACTCCATCCAAGAATTTTTAGACGGGAGATAAAACGCAATATATATGTGTAATAGAACTGAATGTTAGTGAATATTGTATCCGTAATTATAGTTTAAGCGCGCCGCACAGCATGTTTGTATGCCGAGAAGTACCGCATAAAGGGACATAACTATAACTGTATTAAAGATCAATATGTACAAACCTATGCTGGACAAACAAATAAATGATTTGATTTGATTTATATTTAAGATACTATATAATTCGCGTGTCGCATCGTTGTCGACACGTCGTACGAAAAGCGAGGCTCACCGCAGTAATTGGAAGCGGCACGACGCGGGGCGAGCGCTTTTCCACTGCTACCGAACTTGGCTGTGATTCTCTTAAAAACGCGGTCGGACGAACGAACGAGTGAATATCGCAGCGGCGAGTTTAAGTAGTCCCGTCAGAGCGAACAAAATACATTCTCAATATACGTTCGATCTCATTGACGGAAGCCACGCTGCCAAATTGAAAATGCACGCGCTAAAATGTGTTTTGTTCGCTCTGACGGGACTACTAAACTCGCCTTTGCAACATTCACTACTTTTTTGAAAATACGAGTACCAACAATATAACTATTTACGCCAAATATAATAGCTAGGCCGAATTTTGTTTTCGCATAATTTTCTCCAGATTAAACGGAAAATATTTTTTAACATAATCCTGGTAGAATAGAGTAGGTAAGGTTAGGTTTATTTTATAATTATAACTAAGGTAATAAAGGCGTGTAGTACTATTAGGCGATGGGCTTGCAACCTGTCACTAAAACGCTGGTAAACATCATAGCCTAAATGTGCAAAATGTGGTTACAGAATTAACAAGTTTTTAGAGTTGTTGGTGATTCTCTAGAGGCAGGGTCACTACCCACTAGGCCAGCGCGTCGTCATTAATTAAATTGGTTTTTCACTAACAACAGATAAACATTTTAAAAATACTATACAAAACATCAATATTTTATTTAAGTTTGCTATTTATAAAAATATATCATAAAATCCAACAATAAGGACGCTGTTTGATTGTGACGTCACGAGATAGTAATCCCTATAAATTCCATTAACGGAGCGTTTTTGATGTTTCATAAAAAGAAGCTGATTTGACTTTTGTCTTTAATACCGTATTCTGCCCTGCTAAAGTAAAATGCAGTCTTTCACACAACTGGTGTGTAACAATCGCAATCTCATTACAAGGGTTGCAAATGCTACAGTAGTTTTAGGTGGGAAACTGCTTTTTAAGTTAGGAGGCCAGAATTCAACAATCCTTCTTTAAAAGCCGTCAAATTAATATCTGGTAATAAAGGCGGTCTGTGTTAAATATTATTATGGAATAATACTAGGAGTCCTCATGTAGACAATATTTAATTTAAAATAGAGTTGAAACATTTAAAATCTTTGTTAAGCCTTGTCAGAAATTAACTTATTTCATAAACTCAGAATCAGCGCGAACAAAAGCTTTATTGTATTACAAGCCCACGCTTCATCCTTCTTAATACGTAGGTAGGTATATTGATTACAAGACATGCGAACAAGCAATTCAGCAATTATCTAAGCAGCAACTGGATTAATACTGTTGCCTGTTGAACGTTGAAATCAATTAGGTACTTCAAGGTTATGTAAGTATTTTGCTCTAGGTCATCATGAGGATGCAGAAAATATTGTGAGCTCTTGGTTTTGTTTAAGTCTAAGTTTGTTTAAGTTTTGTTTAAGTTTTAAGTCACAAAAAAACATGAAAAACATTACCTTCTTTCTTTCCGTTAATACAAACAGTTTGGTTAATTATTTAAAAAACAAGTAGGGTAGCGTGCGGTGGCATTTAATTAGGTTCATTAGTTATAATACGATTCCATAGAAAGTGGTCTCACGCAATGTTACTCAGAACGTAAGGTGACATTGGAAAAAAAACAGTCACATGCGAGTTGGAATCATTCACGAACAGTTCCGTACCATACTTGTATGGGGCCCCATATTTTTTTTATTTACACACACACATACCGACAGCCATTTGGACGGACAGATGCCGTGGTTTGTTATTCTATCGGTAAATGGATGTTAGTAAATTATTAAAATTTCACGTGTTTAAATAAAAGCTGTCTCAGTAATGAAATTTTGTGTATTTTTTTTCTCTTACATAATGGTAACACTAAAATTCGACAGGTGTCATCTATGATTGTTTCGATTATTAAAAATGGAGCGTTCATTTAATTTTGAAACCCCAGGGGGGCTATTATGACATAGCTATGCAGTTCATTTTACGGTGAGTGTAAAGGACGAAGCTACGAGTATAGCACGTATTAGCACGTTACATAACTCTGTCCATTTCTTTCAGCTTAAAATGAATGGCACAGAGACCCTCAGAACTAGAAAGCTGTAATTTGGCATGAATATACATATTAGTCACGCTAACAAAGTGGCCAAAGAAAATCTTGAAAATATTTTTTTTAGTGTACTTCCCCTACGCGTAACGTGGGGATGTATTTTTTTTCTCGTCTACCCCATAGTTTGGGGTGTAGTTGGATAGGTGTTTCGGGTTTGCGAAAACAGCTTTTCAATTAAGGGATCTGTATATGAAATATTAATCTTTAAAGCGCTAATTTTTGTTAGAGTCAAGTGTCTCCACTACAGCCAAAACTACAAAAACTAAAAATCTGAAAAATATATTTGATGAAAGCGCATATTATACCAAATTTAAAAGGAAAACTATCACGACTAAGGAGACTTAATTAGTTCCTTGAGATACAGGCGACTAAAGTGTATATACCTACTAAAAATCATCAAAGACAGCACCAAATAACTTTAAATAGAAAATTAGTTCATACATGTTGTTTTTTGAGATAGTTTTTTGTGTTTATCGTAACGGCTTCGGAACCCTACACTGAGCATGGTCCGACATGCTCTTGCCCGTTTTTTTATTTTATAATATTGTATTTCATAGAATGCCGTCACAGAGTGGTCTTTGCGGGTGGTAGGACCTTGTGCAGGGTCCGTCCGGATCGCTACCACCGTCTTATCCATTAACCTAACGCCAAACAGCAGTGTTCGCATTGTTGTGTTCCGGTTTGGGGATAAGACAGCCGGTGAAATGACTAGCATACAGGAAGTACTTAGTATTAATAAAAAAATAACGCAACTTTTTTGAAATCGAACGCCATAACCATAGGTAATTACGAATAGTTCAAATATCAAAAAAACAGACAATTGTCGGTTTATTGTCGGTAAAAAATAACGACCCAGTTAGTTTATTCTTTATATTTAATTTTATTGTCTTCAAAAATTTTCAATAGGTTACCAAAATGCACAAGAGAATCCGAAAATACAACAATATTTAAGAAACATCTTCATATTTTCTTAACAAAAAAGGCCTAGGTACTACTCCATCCAAGAATTTTTAGACGGGAGATAAAACGCAATATATATGTGTAATAGAACTGAATGTTAGTGAATATTGTATCCGTAATTATAGTTTAAGCGCGCCGCACAGCATGTTTGTATGCCGAGAAGTACCGCATAAAGGGACATAACTATAACTGTATTAAAGATCAATATGTACAAACCTATGCTGGACAAACAAATAAATGATTTGATTTGATTTATATTTAAGATACTATATAATTCGCGTGTCGCATCGTTGTCGACACGTCGTACGAAAAGCGAGGCTCACCGCAGTAATTGGAAGCGGCACGACGCGGGGCGAGCGCTTTTCCACTGCTACCGAACTTGGCTGTGATTCTCTTAAAAACGCGGTCGGACGAACGAACGAGTGAATATCGCAGCGGCGAGTTTAAGTAGTCCCGTCAGAGCGAACAAAATACATTCTCAATATACGTTCGATCTCATTGACGGAAGCCACGCTGCCAAATTGAAAATGCACGCGCTAAAATGTGTTTTGTTCGCTCTGACGGGACTACTAAACTCGCCTTTGCAACATTCACTACTTTTTTGAAAATACGAGTACCAACAATATAACTATTTACGCCAAATATAATAGCTAGGCCGAATTTTGTTTTCGCATAATTTTCTCCAGATTAAACGGAAAATATTTTTTAACATAATCCTGGTAGAATAGAGTAGGTAAGGTTAGGTTTATTTTATAATTATAACTAAGGTAATAAAGGCGTGTAGTACTATTAGGCGATGGGCTTGCAACCTGTCACTAAAACGCTGGTAAACATCATAGCCTAAATGTGCAAAATGTGGTTACAGAATTAACAAGTTTTTAGAGTTGTTGGTGATTCTCTAGCCCTGCCTACTCTACTCTGGAAATAAAAGCGTGAAGGTATGTATGTATAATGGGTATCAAAAATACATGATAAATGCTTAATTTACTTTCTAGATTTTTCAAAAGGGCACAAGAATACATAAGAAAGCACCACCAGTGTTACCATCAGTGCTGTGCTAGGCAGCTAAACGGTGTTGCGAGGAAAATCCACCAATAGGATAGTTAGGCTAGTGAAACAAAATAATCCTATTGGTGGATTTTTCCTCGCAACACCGCTTAGCTGCATCGCACAGCTCTGGTGGAAACGCAGCCTAAAAATGCACCATAGGGTTAATATATTATGAATGCTCGTGACAGAACATCCTCCCAATTTAAGTAGACAACATAAACGGAGATACATCTTAACTTGGTTATAGTGTTTTTGACACATGCCGAGTTGGAAGGTGCAGCTTGATAATTGAATAAGGAAGTGTGCGTTGGGACCGCTGCTGCGGTCGGGGCGCTTCTGCACCGCGACCCGACTTCCGTTCAGAAATTTATAAAATCAAAATCCTAGAGCTGGTGCTTACCTCTCCCAAAGGATGTGGAAAGCAGCCAGTGTCGTAGGGACCATGCCGCTTTAATCATAAATCATTAATTATTCCCACGACACTGCACTCAAGTTAAACGACCAATTAACGACCGAATCAAAGAATGGCTAACTTTACACTAATTGCGGATTGCACTTTGAAGTTCCGAGCAACGTGCCGTAATATGAAAATGTTCAGGTAATTTGCATATTCACTTCGCCATCTTGAAGTTATCATCAAGTGTGTAAAGCTCTTATGCCCTGAGACACTTTTTTTACTCGCGTACTGTAAACCGCTAATATTGATATAGTTAACGGTATCAGAATACCACCTACTTATAGCCTAACCGAAGCGTGAAAATAGTTCTAAAATTAGCGTTGCCATGGTAATGACAGTAGTTTTATAATTATTATAGCATTGTTATAACCATCGTTACGCGCATTAACAATGTCAGTGGTATTGTTGATCAACTGAGATATCAATTTTTATATTATACTTATAAAAAACTGTTTTTACAACAATTTAAATGTAGACTATAAAAATACGAAAAAACATAATTAATTACCATAACTAGGTAACAGGAGCTTTACAAGGCATAATTATTAAAGAAATATTATAAAAAATGACTTAGAAATCTTCAAAATATCTGTTTATTGTTGTGATTACATTAAATAATCATACATAAACTATAAATAATATATATTATTATTGTTTTCCCTGTTGTGGATGTATTGATATTCATTTATGTAGTTATATATATATTTATCTGTTTATTTATGTAAGATATATATGTATTGTATTTATTTGTTTATGTATTTATTTTCTTATCTATTTATTAGTACATATATAGTGAGCCTACATTTATCACTTTTTCTATTATTATTTTGAATACTTATGTTTAATAACTAACATAGTTTCTTGTTATTGCTCGCGTGAAGTCTGTACCACCTTACCTCGTAAAATATTTTAATTTGACACCTTATCCCTAGTAAGGTTGTCTGGAAGAGATCGCTAATCAGCGATAAGACCGCCTGTTGTTTACCTGTGTTGTTTTTAATAATGCTGTATCTCTGTAATGTTATTGTTTGGTGTACAATAAAGTGTTTTGTATTGTATTGTATTGTAATAATATAAATCAACTGGGCTATATAATGTAAATATGACGCCAAAGTTGTTCTCTGTCGTCGCTGTCAATTTATAAACTCCCCAGGAAGAACTAAACTAATTACGACAAACTTTGTAGTTTCCTTTTTATGCTCGTTGAAAAAGTTATCTATGCACCGGTACATAATTAGCTCTTAAGGTACTCGTGCCGAGGTTAAAGCGCGAGCTTGCGGACTTCATTATTATTTATTTATTTATTTATTAAATAACTTAAATCTATAATTACTGGCTGTCATCTAATGCGATAGACAAGTAAGCATTAAGAATAAGAATTAACACTAGGCACAGTCAGCCATTAAAAATGTCGAGCACACCTAGAACCTTGTCATTGTGACTGCCATTGATATTGTGTGAATATCATTCATTATATACCAGTTACGTAGATCTATATTTTATGTGACCGATGTAAACGACCAATTGGAATACATTACAGTTTAAACAGCGTATGATAAATAAATAAATATGAGGACACAGATTGATCTAGTCCAAAACTAATCTCTAGGCTTGTACTATGGGTACAGTCGGCCAAAAATGTGATCTACCCTACGGTTGAAGTTTATTTGCAAAAAGTTCGATTTTCCCTTGCAAAAATATTATGACAGTGACAAGTGTCAACCTTAGCGATAATTAGATCTCACAGAAACTTTTGTCAAAACTGGTTGACCACTTTCTTGGCCGACTGTACTAGACAACGATAGACCCACTTATATAAAGATACACATGTATTTAACATAGAAAACATCCCAGAATCAGAAACAAAACTATTCGCGTCATCACCCAAATATCTGCCCTTTCCGGGATTTGAACCCGGGACCACTAGCTACTGCACAATACTGCCAGTTTCTAAATAGCAATCGGCAATATTCGGTTTTCCTAAACGAGGGACCAATAAACTATCAGTTCCTGGCTTCAAAATACTAACCTTAATCTATAGGAAAATGCAGGATTGACCGTACGAAGAAGAAGAAGAGTTTTGAATGCAAGTATAATAGCGATATCTTGCTGAACGTTATTAAACTAAACCAGTACAGCGGGGAATTGTAAGGCTACGTTTCCACCAGAGCTGGGGTGTTATTCTCTCAAAAACAACGGACGGTCGGACGAACGAACGAAATCGCAGCGGCGAGTTTAAGACTGCACCGAGCAAACGTCGAGCGTCCAGTGGCGCCCTCATTACTTTTATTGTGTTTTCTAATGAACTTAAGAATTTCCTTGCAATCAGACGATATGTTACTGTAGCGCAAGTAAAAACAAAATTTATGGGATACTTTACAAACTTTAATAACAATTACCCTTTGAGTAGTCAGCTGTGAGTCAGCTTAACGGGAAAAGGTGGCCATTTTTTCCGTTAAGTTGATAACTCGAATGCGAATTGTTATTAAACTATGTGATATACCCTATAAGTTGTGTTTTCATTTGTAAGACAAAAACCTACCTACCAATTTCAAGAAAATACTTTAGTATATTAGAAAACACAATAAAAGTAATGAGGGCGCCACTGTACATCCGGCGTACGCTCGGCGAAATTTTAATGTAACTGCATATAATTTGAAAATATGAAATCTGAATCTGTATTATTGTTGGTAGTCACCCAAGGAGTTTCATATTCTTTATCTTCTTCAATTATCTTTTTTTACCTAGTATAAAACAAAGTCGCTTCTGCCGTCGTCTGTTCACTTGGATCTTCTAAACTACGCAACGGATTTTAATGCGGTTATAGGTAGAGTGATTCAAGAGAAAGCACGGACACCACCCTAGTACGGGCAATACGGGCAATTTTTAATTGGCATATTCCAATTAAAACTTGTCCGACGAACTTTATCAATTATTTTAATTAAACTGCAATTTACTGTAACAAACTTTCTGATATTTTGCAATAATTTTATAAAAATTATAAAGTTGCGCGGTAGTAGCAACGCGTACCGATAGATGGCGCTGGTAGTAAGTTAGATCGCGCAATCGTTGTGCTGACACAGATTCTATAAGGGTTTTTAGGTTTCCAACACGGAACATTCCTGTCAAGGAAATAACGATTAATTTTTATAGGTCCCCTTCGCCGATTTGAGTGTAGGGGGGCTGCGTAATAACTGTGCTAACTTTTTAGTGATTTGATATCGATAAAAAAGGTGTCGATATACATGTACTCATTGAAAATTCCCGATTGCTATAAAAAGGGTCAATATCATCTCACTATATAGTATAAAACTGTCTGTCCCTATGTATGTTTAGATCTTTAAAACTTCGCATCGCATTTTGATCCGTTTGTTTTAATAGATGGAATAATTCAAGACGAAGGTTTTCATGTATAATAAGTTCTGGTTTAGTACGGGTGTTACAGAAAACTCACATTAACCGAAGCGAATAATGAAGCGAATAATTAAGCGAAGGGCAGGTCGCTGGTGTATACTATAAAATGAATACTTTTTTTTAATTCAATTATAAGATTGTGCTAAGTGATGATGATGACCAGTCTGACCTGATTAAGTGACGACGAGGTCGAGGGTCACTGAACATCCGGCGTACGCTCGGCGCAGTCTTAAGTAGTCCGGTCAGAGCGAACAAAACACATTATAGCACGTGCATTTTCAATTAAGCAGCCTTTTACGTTCTATCCATCGGCAGAAACCATGCTGCTAAAATATGTTTTGTTTGCACTGACGGGACTACTTAAACTCGCCGCTGTGACATTCACTCGTTCGTTCGTCCGACCGTCGTTGTTGAGAGAATCACTACCCTGTGCGAGGCAGTTAAGCGGTGTTGCGAGGAAAAACCCACCAATAGGAATCATTTGTTTCACTAGCCTCACTATCCTATTGGTGGATTTTTCCTCGCACAGCTCTGGTGGAAACGCAGCCTAAGTAATTGAAATACCATTTCGCGAAATAAACTTACTGACCCACATTGAGTTATTTCTTAGTGTTTTCCTCTTACTTGACGATGCGTTGACCTAGTTACCCCGCTTATGAAGCTAGCGGTCCCGGGTTCGATTCCCGGTATGGGCAAAAATGTGTTTGATGAGTGCGAGTATTTGTTTCTGGGCCTTGGAGGTTTTCTATGTACTATCAGACCATTGGAACCTTGACCCACCATAGAACTGTGTCACAGAGATGTTATGATTCAAGTCATAAGAAGTGTCAAACAAATTGTTTTATAATGTCACTGTGACACCGTTCTATGGTGGGTCAGGGTTCCAATGGTCTGATAGTACATGGGTATTTATTTACATCGTGGTCTAGTACCCATAGTACAAGCCTGGAACTTACCTATAGTTTGACGCAAGGTCAATTTGAGTGAGAGCGTCCCCTGATATATACAAAAATTTACATAATATTTGAAACTAACATTGATTTGACGAGTTTTCTAAAGCTTTCGATTTCAACGCGTCGAACTTATCAAAAAGCTCTTGCAAAATTAAAAATAAAGTCATTGAAGTGCAAAAATGATTTAAAGTTAATCTATAAATTTAGTCAATTTTTATTCAAATTTTCAAGTGTATCCCAATTAATGGCCAAGCCAATGGTAGGCTTACTTCACACTAGTTGCGGGTTGCAAGCTCGGAGCGCACTGCCGCAGTGGGGGGCGCGGGGCGACGCAGTCTGCGGCCGGCATGCCCGCGCGGCAGTCATGTCGCCTGTCGCGCTCGCGCTCGCGCTCCTCGCCGCGTATGTCGGTGAGTAGGCCGCTTTATTTATTACTCTATTGTTGCAGAGATTAAAAAGCCAACGTTCGATTTTTGAATTTAAATGTGTCACTTTCAAATTACTTTCAAATTTGGAAGTGGTTAGGAATGTTGCGTTTGTTTTTTCGATTTATGCTTTCGTTTCTAATGTTTAAAAAGTGGAGTTTGAAATTCGAATGTTGTTTTTTTAATTTGAAAGTTTGGTATGGGATATGTCTTTCATCACTTGATTTAATTTATTACTTTTTTTTACATCTGTCGGTTTTGAATTTGAAAGTAGAAACGGTAAATTAATAAAGTTATTTGTTGACTTATTTGTAATTTTAATGGCTCGTTTGTCTCTGGATTTCATGTGTTTTAAATTGGTAAAGATTTCTGAGCGTTGTTCTCTCATGAAGTTTAAATTTTATATTATGACATGATTTCGGTAAGTTTAAACGTAAAAAGTATGGATTGATGTTACTTAATACACATTTATACACGAATATCATTGTTCGTTTTAATATTATTTATTGTCATGTATTATATTTATGACTTTTTATAAAAGTACAAATTATTTATAAGTATATTTATGACAAAATTTGAACAAAATTTATTTAAAAAGTATATTGCTTAAAAATAAGACTTCCGCTTTAGCAATACTAAAGCGTATTCAGTTTCATGCTGCACGAAACAAGATTTACGATTCCGTTAAAGCGCTGAAAATCTTAATGTCTTTTTTATTTGACGTCGTGGGTTTAGAAACGGGACATTTATTAAGTAATGTTATTTAGAAGTTTAATAGAAAGTTTTTTCTTATTTTGTATGGGACATTAAATGTTACTGCTTTACGTAATTATTAGTAGGGCCCAAAATTTTGGGGGCGGCTTTTGACAAGTTGTAGGGAGGGAACACCGATGTTTATCGATGTTTATGTCTTTATTAAATAAAACCTCAAAATGTCAACGTTCGATGAAGAAAAAAGTTCGGAAATATCGGAAAGTTACAAAATAATCTTACGGATTATTATATTAAAGGGTAGGAAACAAGGGATCTATTCTCAAGTTATAAAATATAAAGGTTTTTGTAATCATACTGATTTCAATGAAGAAATTAAAACGGATATTTCGAACTTTTTCATCATCGTCCGCTGAAAAGAGTACGCTATTGTAACATTGGAAAATTTGAAGTTTAAAAAATCTTTAAATTTGTCTATAACATCAATAATCAGTGGTGTTCTCTCCCTCCAACTTGTTATTAGCCGCCGCCAAAATTCCGAGCCCTAGTAATTACTCGTATAGATATGAAATCCAATAGTAATTGTTAAATAACTGATTAATAAAATAATTTTATAATTATCAAGATAAGATTGAGAAGGTATATTATGAACAAATACGTAAATGATTTTTTAAACGTTAACGGCTAGTTATCTGTTTGTCGGTCAGTAGACTTTGTAAGTGGTGGTTTAAAATTGATTAAATTAAAAAAAAAAGCTTTAAAACTAAGTCTTTACCAACTGTAGAACCTTTAAGAACTTACCATCAGGTTGCCTGTGTGCTCGTTAGCCCTGGCCATGCCGTAAAAAACATTGAAGAAAATTATTTAGTTGTATTAAACAGGGTGTAAACTAATTAGAGAAATGACAAAACAATGTTGTGAGGGCCGCTTGTCTAGTGAAAAGTATTAATGAATACATTTGAAAATGTATAGCGGAAATATTTGCAAGTAAAAAAATATGCTGCGTGTTTTATTTATTTTAAAGTTAGTTGATAAAAATAAATAAATATCATGTAACGATCTCAGGTAAATTGACATAGTTCCAAACTGTACTCATTAACATGTTTGTTAAAACGTTAAATTTGTATAGTTATGGTAACGTGAAAAAAACTACATTTTAACATCCCTATTCAAACTTTTAACCAAACAAAGTGTTTTTAAAATGAAATTTAACTTTAACTCATTTATACTATTAGACCAATGGAACCCTGACCCACCATGAAACTGTGTCACAGTGACATTATAAAACGAGCTTCCTACTACTTGAATCATAACGTCACTGTGACACAGTTCTATAGTCGGTCACGGTTCCATTGTGCTGATAATTCCTTAAATGTCTCGATTTAATTCTTGAAAAAAAACAGTTCCGGAGACCAGGGGTATTGTAAATTTTCGTCTTCTTTCATGAATAAAATCAAAACGATTTATTTAACAATAATAACTAGAACACATTTTATTTGATATATGACACAGTAAGGTTTACCAAACTTTTGTTTTTAATTTCCCAATTTGTCCCCCGAAAATGACCCTTATTTAATTAAAGTATATTATTTACTTTGCACATCTGTGTTCGTGTCATCAATTTACATTATATGTACATACCTACCAAATTTCAACTCAGTCGGTCCAGTAGTTTTGGAGCAAATTAGTTGTGACAGACAGACGGACGGAGGCACGAGTGATCCTAAAAGGGTAAACTTTTTAATTTTATGTACAGAAACCCTAAAAAAACAACAACCTTTATTTTATGCGTCACACACGCACCCTTATTTTAAAGATAACTCGCCTCTTTTGTTCCGAGAACGGTTCCTTCTACACAGGTTTATTCAAATTATCCGCAGCAATTAGCCGCCTCCTGGACAATCTTGATATACAGGCTCATTAAAATAACACTGAGAAGTTATTATTCGAAACAAACGTAATCTATCTTGTTTAGAGCACCATTTATCTAGAAATATTACTGTGTTTTATTTATGAAAGACTCTAAAAGTTTTACGTCTTTTTAAAATGAAATTTAATACAGTTGAAAGTTTGTTCATGCTGTTACATATTCGGCAAGCAGGGTCCCTATTCTAGGCGGTGAAAACCATATCGTTTTTGACCTGGGGGGTTATTATGACACAGCAATTCAGTTCAGTTTACGCGGAGAGAAAAGGACAGAGCTATATAACTGCTATAGCTATGTCATAATAACCCCCCTGTTATCGTATTGTGAACGTTTTGATAGCTCTTATTTACATGACAGTAATGGCGGCCGAGTTATCCTCGAAAGGCCCAAAGTCCTACATATAGGACATTTGTCAAAGTGACTTTTGACTTAAGTTGACTGACATAAGATTATTTTTCAAACTAACGAAATTTAGGATAAGAGAATAGAATAGAATAAACTTTATTTTAGGCTAAAAGGCCCATATTTACAAAATACCCTACAGACTAACATACATAACAATATATAACATAAAATTAACACGACTACTTATACACTTTTGCGGTGTCAGCTAGTCGGCGGCCACGAAATCGCCGAAATATAACACCCCTCGGCCAGAATTCCTCCTTTCAAAAGGTCATAAGGTAAGGTAAGGTAAAGTTATAATATAAGTTGACGACGCGCTGGCCAAGTTGGTAGTGACCCTGCCTACGAAGCTAGCGGTCCTGGGTTCAAATCCCGGTAAGGGCAGATATTAGTGTGATGAGCGCGAATATTCGTTCCTGAGTCATGGATGTTTTCTATATATTTAAGTATATATTTCTCTATATAAGTATTTATATCGTTGTCTAGTACCCATAATACAAGCCTTGAGCTTAGTTTGGGACTAGGTCAATTGGTGTCACATTGTCCCCTGATATTTATTTTTATTTTATAAGATAAGGTAAAATTATAAACAACTATCACAGGTTAAAGATGATATGGTTTTCAGCTTCGCTTCGCTTAGAATATGCTTATGGCTTATGCCATCCTTTGTCACTTTCTGTCAGATGCAAATGTCACAATTACAGATAAGGACAAAGCATGGCATAAACTATTCCAAGCTTATTCCACTTATAGGGGTTAGTCTTTGCGTTCTTAAGTTAGTATTTGATTTACACTGTAACTAGGTACAGGATGATCGATGTAGTTTGAGCCGTTGATAATAAAATTATTTGTTCCATCATCATCACCATATAACCTGAAAAAGGTCCATTGCTGGACATAGGCTTCCCCGAAGGCTTACCACAATATGCTTGGCCTCGTATCGCCCGCATACAGCAGATTCCTGTTCCCTTGAGGTTTTTCCACGTTGTGGGGGGGGAGGCTATTAACGCTGCGTTTTCCAGTATAAGGTCGGTATTTAACAACTCTTTGGCCCCTTTGGCTATCCACATTATTTGTTTACCGCTAGACGATATACCGTTCACTTAACTTTGCCTCCGAAAGTTGACCTATTTATTTCTCTTGCGTTACCTTCTTCGACGTCATATTGTTTCATCGTCCATACAAAACGCAGTAAGCGCATGTGAACTTCATAGGCTCATACTACTTTCTGCTTTTGGCAATGCCAGCAAGGACTCCGACCCATTTGGGCCGTTGCCAACTGAGACGAGCTCGATTTCTAGAATAAGTAATGGCCTTACACAACTCTACTGTTAACTTCCTTATAGGCATATCTTACGCACATGTCAGTGCGTTAACAACTTTGTAGTGCTTGGGATAAAGTTCAAATTGAAAGAACTCGCATTGGTGACTTGGGACCTTGAGAATTAGTACGCGAATTGTTAACAACCAGTATTTTGACACAATATGCTAACGTATTATGCTTTCAACCTTCTTCTTAGCTACATAAAGCCTTATTTGCTTAAAATCGAGTAAACGAGATTTTGTTTTAAATCACCGCTCTTGTTTGATTTATGTATTTACTGAAAATATTTTTTGCAATGATCCGTAAATTATGTGTTTGCGAGGAATTGTGTTTTGGAATAAAGGGATGAAGATTGAAGTTTGCTTCTCATGACGTTTTATTTTTATTTTATGCGCGTGAAAGATTTTTTTATAAATGTTTCTTTTCTGCGCTTAATTTTCATTGTAACCTGCGTCAAGATAGACCTCCAATTTAATCTGTGCAAAAGACCCCGATTTTTTTTGACGTCGTAAGCTCATCGTCTACCCAAAACCAAAAAAAATGGTAAGTAGTCTACAAGACGAAAAAGTTTGGGGATCCCTACTTTAAGTAATTAACCTATGTTATATTAAAATACTTGTTTACTTTGTTAACCTAATATTTAGAGCAGCCTGTATTCCTAAAACATCAAACAAATGTTTCGCTTGTATTTAAAAGTCAACAACCTCCAGCGCTACGGCGTAGCGTGGCGTAGCGGGCGTAGCTCGTAGGCCCTCTACGCTAACAATCAGCGAGAAACTAAAGAGGTTTTAACCCTCTTTTGTAGTTTTAAAAGCTTTCGGAGAGTCGTTGTTTTTTGAGAGGAAATGTAAATTATTTTTGAGTTTCTTTACTTTAGAAAATGTAACTAGAGGTGAGACGAGATGAGGCGAGATGAGAACTCTCACCTGCCTATAAGGACAATCTCTAGAATAACTAAAAAGGGATAAGTTCACCATTGTAAGCACTTGTTTTTTTTTGATATATTTCTTTTTTTTTGGACAATTTAGTGTATTCATACATACATACTAAGCTCTAGACTTGTACTATGAGTACTAGACAAAGATAAACATATACAGTGAAAATACATACGTAGAAAATCGCTCATCGCACGAATATTTGCCCTTTCCAGAGATCGAACACGAGACCGCTGGCTTCCCTTCCTTCCATACCTGGCTTGACGAAACCAAAAGTAATTCCAAATTCTTTTCTGTGCATTCTGTAAGGCTATAGAATTGGTTACCAACTGACATTAGCCAATCACAATAGGTAAAGTTGGCCAAAAAATGTGGTCTACCACCCTACGGTTGAAGTTCATTTGCACGTCATAGTACAACAAGTTCGATTTTCCCTTGCAATAGTATTATGACAGTGACAAGTTTCAACCTTAGTGATATTTTAGATGTCACTGAAACTTTTGTCGAAACCGGTAGACCACTTACTTGGCCAACCGTAGGTTCCTTTAAAACTAATTTAAGACAATATACTGGTTCAACGTCACCTCATTTGTAAACGTGCTCACTTTCAATTTTATACAGTGTGTTACCAGCACCCTGGCTTTTTTTAAAGTAGGTTAAAGTAACGTAGACCTTTAACGTAACTATGACATTAATTTAATTAATAAACAACTTTTCAGGCTTTGTTAACTTTGTAACAAAATTTTAATTGCCAGCAATGTAAAGCACAGCAATTTGACAAGTGTAAAATGACAGTCAACGGATACTTTGATTATTATGATCTGCCCCCGTACCACGACATGCCTTGTACAGTCAACAGCATAAATAAGTGATCATTTCTGTACCTTGTCGCTTTCAATCGTTTCACAATTTTGTATAACATTTCAAACACGACGTTAAAGTGACAAGGTACATAAATGATCACTTATTTATGCTGTTGACTGTACTAAGCAACAGCGATACTGATAACGATGAACACGCAGCACATGCACTACATTAAAAATGGTCAGTTTTTATGAAAATTTATTGTGAAGTAATTTTAATCATTTTTTAATTGATAATACTTGCAAACAATTGCTAAAGCAACGTATTATCGGCAGTTTTAATAAATACCCGCATGCCGGTAACACACTGTATATGTATAGGTACATTATGTACGAGTGTATAGATATATTTATGTTTATCCAGGGTGTAATCTAAGTCGTGAATCAAATGATCACCTCTGTGTTTCCACCCACGAATATGAACAACTTTCACTATGGGACCAACTCTGAAATCACGAACGTTCGAGTGGCGCCACTGTCGCCAACTGACATGTTTAAATTTGCTCCGTATTTAAATTATTGAATTATTATATTTTTTGACATCTCTTATTACGAAAATTGAACTTTTTATACATAATTAATAATAGTGATACTGTGACACATACATATTCGACATGCCTCCGCCAAAATCAAAAGCTACCACAAAAGAGGAGATGGACAAAAGGTTAGTGGACGTTATTTTAAATCTTGAAGTCGAGTTAAAAGAAATTAAACACAAGCTACATGGATGTCATGATTTAATCCTAAACCAGAAACACGAAATTAACGAAAACAAGAAACAAATGGCCGAGCTTATAAAAATTGTCAGAGCCCTACCTGGCAATATGGAACGATCAGAAATCGAAGGTGCCCGGGATATCCAGTATAAATTACACTCGCACTTCACAAATAACGTCACGCTGGATGAGTCCGGCCCTCAAGGCCTCCAATATATCGGTGACACAGCTGATGAACTAATTGCCACTCAGTGCTTTCAACCGGCTGACATACACAATACCAAAACCCAACATAAGCTGACAAAGCCGTCCTCTACTCCAGTAGCATCGCGTGACGCGGCTGCGCCCGCCGGTGCGCCCCGTCGAGGTCGCCCGCGACGCGCCGCGCCTTTGCCAGCAAGTGCGTGTCCAGCTCCTGCAACCTCAAACGCAGTTCCAGCCACTGTACTGCCTGTTTCCGCCAGCCCTCTGAGCGCAGATGCTGCGAAAACGCCACTCGTATCTGGGAGGGCTGGTGGGCCTTCAGCGAAATCGGTACCGTCGACGGAAGGTGCGCCGTGCATACAGCCGAGTCTCCGTGCAGCCGCGCCGCGCCTTGCAAGCCTGCATGTCTTCAACCTGAGCGAGGATACCACCGTGGACGATGTCCTTCAACATGTGCGCTGCAAGCTGGGCGTAGAAGCCGCAAAATGCGACCGCTTAGTGGTTACGCGAGGCCAGTATTCATCATTCAAACTCGACGTGCCCTCGGAGAAAGTCCATTTGGTGAAAAATGAACAGCACTGGCCAGCAAATGTTTCGATTAGGCGTTTTAACGTTGTTATTCCAAAAAACTTGCCAAGCCCGGACACCAAGATAAAACCGCGCTAGTTCATGATACACAATTTAAAATAATACACCAAAATGTACGATCGATTTGTGGAAAAACTGGACTTTTAGATTTAGTGTTGTATTCAGAAAACCCTCATGTTCTTGCCTGTAGCGAAACGTGGTGTAAACAACATGAAATTGACCGGGTAAGGTTGTGCGGCTATCGGCTCGCAAATAGCTACTGTCGCAGGCGCATCGCTCACGGCGGCGTGGCGCTGTACACACGGGCTGATATCTTGTACCGACAGCGAAACGATCTGCAGAGCCTGGCTATCGAGTTTCATTTTGAGTTTACCGCAATCGAAATTTGTAATTTTAATATTATTGTTATTGTTTTATATCGCACAGGAAATGGTGATTTTGACGTGTATCTAAAAAAACTGGAATTATTAATAGATAAGCTTACAAATGAGGAAAAGAGGTTCATTTTGGTAGGCGATCAAAATGTTGATTTTATGTCTGATAACATTGCAAGACGGCGCGTGGACGAAATTCTTCAAAGCTACATGTGCAAAAACTGTGTCGAGTTTCCGACCCGTGTGACAGCGCACTGTGCAAGTAGCATCGACTGCGGGCTGGTGGCGCGCGGGTGGAGGGGCGTCGCGGCCGCGCCGCTCGACACCCCCGTAAGTGACCACAACGCACAGATATTCACTTTACCCGCTAACAAACCGACACAAAAACACAAGCCTAACACTTTTATTCAAAAAAGACTATACACAGATCAATCATTATTTTTATTCTATATTGACATTGAAAATTATAATTGGAATTTTATATTTGATGACATGATTTCTATTGATGATAAGTTTGACAAATTATTTAATGTTTTAAGATATTATATTGAAGTTCATTTTCCGACGAAAAATATATTAGTTAAAAAAAAGACACCAGTACCATGGCTAACAGAAAACCTCTCAAAGCTTATTATGGACTATAATGATTTAACTGTAATGAAACGTCAATATCCTAAACTCGATGCTCTCGCGCAGAGCATTAGTTGTCACGCAGATCGCATTAAATCGGAATCATTGACTGTCCGCCGCGAGTATAATGCAAACCGGATCGTCAACAGTAAAAATCCATCTAAAGAGATGTGGCGCGTTGTCAATGACGAAGTGTCCAACAAACCGTTGATGCATACTATCTCACTTAAGGATGAAAGTGGTAAGAGCATACCTCCTCACAAAGTGCCTGAACACTTAAACCAACACTTTATCACAGTAGCTTCAACATATACACCAAATATAAACAAATCGGACTCTTTACAGTATCTCACACATCACTTACACAACACTGACATACCTCAACATGCTCTGCCCACAGTTACACTCACGGACCTCAATCGTACGTTAAGTTCAATGAAAAAAACACGCGGGACCCTCGACATTTATGATATATCACTGAACATACTTGAGTGTGTGTGGCCGGTCGTCGCTGGACTACTCGTGGAACTCATAAACACCATGTTCGCTTGCGGTGTGTATCCCGACGTACTAAAAAGCACTCGAGTGTGTCCAGTATATAAGGGCAAGGGTGAAAAAAGTTCTGTTGACAATTATAGGCCAATCACTATCGTGCCAAATATCTCTAAGATTATCGAATCTATTGTGTCAAACTCCTTAATGCACCATCTTGAGACAAACAACTTACTTACGGACAGACAGTTTGCCTATAGGAAAAATAGATGCACAACAACAGCTGCATATCAGATATACGATTGCGTAACAACGGCGTTGGATGCGAAACATAAGGCTGCGGGGGTATTCTGCGACTTGTCGAAAGCGTTCGATGTGATAAATCATGAGCTATTATTAGAAAAGATAGGGCATTACGGAATAAATAAAAACACTCAAAGATTACTCACATCGTTCCTAAAAAATAGGCGGCAGACGGTTGAAGTCAAAATGGAGGGCAAAAGCTTTAAATCTGAGGCGGGTGTGCTCAGGCATGGCATTCCACAGGGTTCATCGCTTGGAAATACCCTGTTTTTAATATTTGTCAATGATCTCCCTTCCTCTGTAGCCGAAGGTACTATGGTGTTGTTTGCTGATGACACCACCGTTGTAGAAACCGCTCACACGTACTCACAACTCGAGCAAAAGATAGCAAAAACGTGTACCCAACTTCACGAGTGGTTCTCAGCGAACGGCCTCATTCTAAATGTGTCAAAGTCCAACGTCATGTTGTTTGCAGCCGGAAACACTACACACATCCCACTAGTACAGGGTCCGATACCGCGCTGTGACTCTTGCAGGTTCCTCGGATTTACTATAGACGCCAGTCTGAAGTGGAAACAACACGTAGACAATTTGTGTGAAAGGTTGGGCAGTGCTGTATTTGCACTGCGTAAACTAAAGCCAATTGTCTCATGTGACGCACTACTTCAGATTTATTACGCATACTTCTTTTCGGTAATGTCGTACGGTATTCTCTTGTACGGGAACTCAGCGAACCCTGACAGAGTATTCAAATTGCAGAAACGAGCCCTACGTGTATTGGCAGGGGTAAATCCGAGGCACTCGTGTAGAGAACTCTTCAAACAGTACAAGATGATGACTCATTATTCACGGTATGTATTTGAAGTAATTGTGTTCACGCGTCGAAACATTCACTTATTTAAGCGAGCGAATGTTACCGGCAAAATCACCCGTCAGACGGGGCGACTACTGCCTGTTTCGCGGCGACTCGCGCTGCTCGACAAGAGCCCGCGCGTGATAGGCCCCTCGATGTACGAGCGCCTACCCGCCACTATTAAAAATGAAACTTCAAACGACACATTTGAACGCCGACTAAAGGAACTATTACTGTCAAACCCGTTGTATTCTGTAAAGGAATACAACGAAAAAACATTATAATTACATTTATACCTTAAGATAAATATTGTATATTATATTATATTTTGACTTTTTCACAACGTAAGTATATCTAGGATACCCTAGCTTTTATAAATTATTTGACATTTTAAACATACCTATTGTACTCCGTTGACATTGCAGCATTGTAATATTATTTGAAATTGTTCCTTAATATTTCTTTATTTTAATTTCGCATTGTATTTTGATTTGACTATTATTTATTTTTTATTGTTATTCTTATACACTTTGACGATCTTTTTGTGAATTCATGGTATTTTAATTTAAAAATGACATGTAAATTTTCAAAATGAAATAAATAAATCTAATCTAATCTAATCTAATTTTTAAGACATTTTAAACTCCTAAGGCCCATCATACAACGCAATTTGCCAATCTATACTAATATTATAAAGCTGAAGAGTTCGTCTGTTTGCTTGAACGCGCTAATCTCACGAACTACTGCTCCGATAAAAAAAAATCTTTCAGTGTTAGATAGCCCATTTATTGAGAAAGACTATATAAGGTGCTAACAAATTAGTCACGGATATTTTTACAGCTGATAGTACTCGGATCTCGGAGTACATTTTAGTATGAAACATCATAGGTTTTCTTATGTGTTTTTGGAGAAAACTAGGAAACAAATTTGCTACGTTAAAACACCCTGTTAATAAGATAATTAAATGAGACCTCTTTAGAAATTATGGGTTAAGGTAGCTCTTATTACGTTAACATGTCAAAAGCCATATAGTTTTACTGAGCAGAATGGAGCACCGCTACTGTATTATTAAATTGTACCCTAAGGACCATTGATTGACACTTAATTAATACCTATTTTACAGAAGATAAGAGTTATTTATTTGTTTTGCAACAATCAATTTACGACCGTATGAAATTTGAATTAAGAGTTAAGTGTCCATTACTGGTACCATCACCCTAATGTAAAAATCAAGGTTTGGAGCTACGCTAGCTGCATCTCTTCCTCTCAATTAGGTCGCGAGTGAAATGGATGGGGTATGCGAAGTGGTTAATGGAGTGTTTTGTAGTAAACATCCTTAATCGATCGATGGCGGCACAATCGATCTTTTTTTAAATTACTGCTGTATTTTTATACAAGGTTGTTGATAATTGCAACATTTTTTACTGGGTAAAAGCTAGACACAAACTACAACTTTTTTTAAAGTACGGTCACGATCGTTAATTTGGGACCCATTTCAAGAAAAATATGCTTGAAGTCGTCAATATCATTAGAGATGTCAAGTCATTTGTATCTTTTAGGAAACTCAACCTTATTGTTGTAGAATGTCAGATTGACTTTGGACCTAAGGTGGGTACCAAATTAAAGATCGTGACTGTATGTATGGCTTTAATGTTTTCATTTTAAAACGGGATTTTTAGTAAATAAACCCTGTTTATAACCTCTCGACAGGAATATGTTGAATTACCAATAACTCTGGGTCTCTATTTAACAAGGTAAAAACCATATTGTTTTTGGCCTGTTATCGTATTGTCAAGGTTTTGATAGATCCTATTTACTGTTAAGTAAATAAGGCTGCGTTTCCACCAGAGCTGTTCGAGGCAGTGAAGCGGTGTTGCGAAGAAAAATCAACCAATAGGATTCATTTGTTTTACTAGCCTCTCTATTATTGGTGGATTTTTTTCTTTTCTCTGGTGGAAACGCAGCCCAAGGCCGCCATTAAAGTCAAGTAAATAAGAGCTTTCAACCCGTTGACAATACAATAACAGGTCAAAGATGATATAGGGTAAAGTCACCAGGCTTATAGGCTATATATCATACTCACGTAAACCGGAGCGAAGCGGGGGCTGGTTGCTAGTACTGAACAAATGGCCAATTTTACTGTTTTTTTTTCAGTTATTTGTTATTTAACTGTGAGTATGGATTTTAAATCCCGAGTATGTAAATAATTCTACGTATAAATAATTCAAAGAAACGAGATGCAAATAACTTTGGTCTCGTGTGACACATCCAACTTTTCACTTCAGCAGCGAAAAACTTTATACTAAAGGTAAAAAAATACAACACGGTAAAAATTAAACTTCATGTAGATATTTGCCACCCGGTCACCCACCCGCAACCACCCGTATATAGTAAAAAATAAATTAAAAGTTACTTTGCCTCACGCTCCCAGTAAAATTGAATTTCGCTCACAGTATTTAAACAGCAACTGCCTTTTTGAGGTGCTGAGATGAAAAATATAATTTCCGGGGTCCGCCATGTTGAACGGATGTTGTCGTTCTTCGGGGGGACTAATATTTATTTATTTATTTATTTTATTTATTTATTTATTTCCACACTTACAACTATTTTTACAGGTACTACAACCTAAGACAATAGTTTAACTAAATATTTTAAGCTTTAGGACCCAAATTACCTAAGGCTCTCGTAGCCTATTACGAGTAGTGCCGTCTTTGTAATTCAGAGAACACGAGTAGTAGTAGGTAGGTAGTAGTAGTATGGCTGAGTTTATCACGTGACAAAGTTTGGATAAGTCATCCGTCACCTTCTGACATGTAAATAAGTACGAGAGTGACGGATGCTTAATCCACATTTCAGACGCAGCCATACTAAGCACGCAGGGCACTACAGACTAATAGGTTGGCCGATATGGGTATGTCAGATCATCGTTCTGCCCTCCTAAATAAAATGGACGCAATCGCAATTTGATGGTCAAAGATAATTTAACCCTGTGTCTTAAGAATTAAGGTCACTAATACATTCGCGATTTTATGAGACATACTCCCTTTTTTGTAATGCGGGCAGTATTCGAACACAGACTATAAGTTTCTCTTAAAGTTAAAAATATTTATTTACAGATTTTGGCCTGTCAGGTGGACTGACTGGAAGACCAGTGCCTAGGTTGTAGGCGGTAAAGATGTGTTGTGTTTGATCTGTTATCGTATTGTCAACGTTTTGACAGGTACTATTAAGACTGCGCCGAGCGTACGCCGGATGTACAGTGGCGCCCTCATTACTATTATTGTGTTTTCTAATAAACTAAAGTATTTTATTCAAATTGGACGAAATGTTTTTGTACTACTAATGTAAACACAACTTGTAGGGTATATGACATAGTGTAATAGCAATTAACTTTCGAGTTATCAACGTAACGGAAAAAAGTGGCCACCTTTTCCCGTTAAGCTGACTACTCAAAGGGTAATTGTTAATAAAGTTTGTTACGTATCCCATAAATTGTGTTTTTACTTGCGCTACAAAAAAGTATCGTCTGATTGCAAGGAAATTATTTAGTTTAGAAAACACAATAATAGTAATGAGGGCGCCACTGGACGCCCGACGTTTGCTCGGTGCAGGATTAACTCGACAGAAATACCGGCTGAGTAAAAAACAATACCATAAGACGATCATAACATAACCCAGGCAATCAATCGTTAAAAATACTTACCATTCATCGTTTTATTTATGTATGCCTACTTTTCGTGTAGTTTGATGACTTGAATTTACTTGTTACAAGTTAAGAACCTTCAACTAAATTTAGGATATAACCGAAACAATTGGTTTAATAAAAAATGAATATCGACCTTTTCAAGTTTCACGGCCACACGTGGCTCACTGTTTGATTTGATACTTGTAATTGTCTTCTAAATTGGTACACCTATTTACTAGAATATTCTAGATCACAGGTATCACAATATCAAGTTATACATGTTCAGTGAACTATTAAGAAGTTAAACATAAATAAATACATTGGCGATCAAAAAGAACGGGTTACTTCGTAAATAATTTCAGTATGTTCGAAGTCAAAAATATATGTTATTTACATATTCATACAACATTGGTTTCCCTATTTTAGGCCCGTATTAAGAAAACTAATCTCAACTCTAATGTCTCAAAATGTGTCAAAAATGACAATGTTCTATGGTTTGACGTTTACTTTGACCTATCTTGTGACGCGCATCTCAGCCAAGATGAGTTTATTAATACGGGCCTTAGAGGCGTGTGAAATGTGGATAAAGCATCCGTCACTCTCGTACGGTCACGAGCGTTAATTTGTGACCCATTTCAAGAAAAACATGCTTAAAATCGTCAATGTCATTAGAGATGTCAAGTCATTGTAACTTTTCGAAAACTTTACCTTATTGTTGTAGAATGTCAGATTGACTTTGGACCTAAGGTGGGTACCAAATTAAATCTCCTGACTGTAGTTATTTACGTGTCAAAAGGTGACGGATGTTGTAACGCGGTAAACGCAGCCATATTAAGGCCCCTGGACGATATTATAGCATGGTCTCTATAATATTCTACTAGGGAAAACCATGTTGCCTTTGACATGTTTTAGTATTTTAACTTGATCACCAATTCGCCATTTCTGTCAAGTCAATATGACGTGTCGTAATGTTGACAATAGGATAACATGTCAAAAACTATATCGTTTTACCGAGTAGTATAGAGGCCTAGTAAGTAAATAAAAATCGTCTTGTCTTTCTGTTTGTAACACTCGTGTTGCGCCACGAGAAAGAAAATAATCTTATTAAATATAAGTTTAAACCAATTAAACTCGGCACTGTTTACTTATGTTGGATTTATCGGGCTTCGGATGTGTCCAAGACTAGCTTACGCCCGCGACTTTGTTTGCGTGGTATTAGTTTATAGAGAGAATAAACATATCGGGAGGTAATCTCACACCGTATAAGCAAATTGACCTAATCCCAAACTAAGCGCGAAGCTGTATTGAGGTTTTTATAAGTACGACGGGTGCATTAAAAGATTCAGGAATCGAGTATTTATTTGTATAATAGTGTTCCAAATTCAATCTTTTTATAACCAAAGAGGTCTTATCGACTTATTACAACTGGCAGTTTGGAAAAAAAAGTAGACACTTTTCAGTCATTTGTTTTTAACACGAAATCGTTGCCGCCAAAATGGAATTAACGCGAGAAAATGATTGTTTTCTCATGATTTTTTATGATTTTAAAAGTGGTTTATCTCAAAAACAATGCCTTGAGCGGATGACTTCTGCATTTGGGGAGGGAGTTACAACAAAGACGACCGTGTATCTCTGGTTTACCGAATTTCAACGAGATCGTGTGAAACTCAGTGATGATGATCGTGAAGGGCGGCCCAAAACCGCGGTTACTCGAGAAAACGTCCATGCAGTGCGAGACCCGGGGTGTTATTCTCTCAAAAACAACGGATGGGTGAACAAACGAGTGAAATCGCAGCGGCGAGTTTAGAGAGTCCCGTCAGAGCGAACAAAACACATTTTAGCGCGTGTATTTTAATTTAAAATAAGGGGAGTTGGGGAAATTATTCTGCACAAACTATAATAGAACTGAAATTCGATTATGTTTAGTATTTTACTTCCTTTCCTTTACTTCCTTTCCTTTACAGAGTAAAACGATTTGAAAATGTTGATTGTTTTTGAATAAGACCTATCATAACGTTGTTACGATAACACGTCAATAGCGATAAGCTTTCACTTCGTAGAATCCTGCCCTGCTAAAGCAAATGGCAGTATCTGAGACAAAACTCCTGTAGCAAATGCAACCTTAATCCTAACTGAAGAGGATTGAATCTGCTTTGGCTATTTAATTTTAGATACTACCAATTGGCTTATGAGGGCAGAATCTCGGCCCAGAGCATATGTTTTGCCATAATTAAGGTAACACTATCTTCTCTATATATAAAACTCTTTCTATACTGATTCCGTACTGCAATCTTATCTTAGTCCTCAGGGTTGGCAACGCATTTGCAGTCTTAGGATTGCATTGCAGTCTTGTGAATGCGAATGTCTATGGGTCACAGTTTCCACTTACCATCAGGCGGCCTGTGTGCTCGTTTGTCTTCTCTATGCCATAATAATAAAAATAATAATAATCACTTGTGCGCCGATGCGCCTTCATAGAAATAACTTCAATGACCCATTATTTCTCACCATCCTCGCTTCTCGCTGTGTTCAATATTTTATTTATAAACCTTTATCGCCCCAAGAAGCGAGGAGTTTCCGCAGTGCGTTTATTTTACAGCCGTAACCGACCGGCGGCCGCCGCAACTTGCTCCGCAGTGTTTCAACGGTTAACTTTTAACTCCCCTAGCACATTTTCGCGCTGGAACCTCTACTTTGATAGGTATAAGTAGGGATATAATTTGGTGATCTGATGTCCTCAATACACATTTGTACAGTCACCCAATTATATGTCATTTGATATTCGGTTTGAAGTTGATTGCGCACTAAAGTGCTTAATATTTTCATTGAGGTGCTGTATCTGTTTGTCCTAAAAAACAGTGGGCACATGTCGAACCATGCTCAGCGTCCGTTGCCGACGCCGTTGTCACTATAAACACAAATAACTATCTCGGAAAACCACAAATTGTGTGTGTAATTGTGTTCTCTTTTTGTACGCCGCAAGGCAGAGCACAGAGGTCGTTTAAACTAATCTAAGAACTATTATGTATACGTGTGTTTCACGAAATAAATTACTTACTTACTTACTTACTTACAACTATGAACTAATTTTCTAATAAAGTTTTAAGGTGATATTTTTTTGTAGGTACATAATAAGTTAGTCTCATTTATTTCAAGAACAAATATACGTGACGTATTTAGATATTTTTCAATAATAATTTTAATAATTTTACTTGTAGTTTTGGCAGTACTTGCAGTCTTGCGAAAATGACTAAAACCTATTATAAAATCGTGTTTTTAACTATATTTTAAGCCCAGAACCCAATTTTTAGTAGTTTTTCAGCACTTACACTTTCAATTAACAGCCATAGGATGTGTTTTCTTGATTCGATTACCTATGATGTTTTTACGTCATTAAATACAGTACTTATTTCCCTTTTCCAAAATTGAACCCGCTGAATTCCCCATACTGACACATTTAGATTGCTCACCCTGTATGACTTTTTTTGCCATTCAACGTGGCAATGCTGCCAGCATTTTAGGAACAATGCCCACTGGTAGCGGTTTGTTAGATTAGTGTAGTTTTAAGTAATTTTGTAAGTTCTTTCGTTTGTTTGTTTTCTGTTTAATTATCCTTACTTGAATTTCTTAACAAAAGTAAAATTGAGCCTCGTATAAGCATTGTTTTGTTTCATCAAGTCCGTTTTTAAACCAAATAGATGGTCCCTCGGGACTAGGGCCGCCATAAGTCAGGATTCGTTCGGACAACTCGGGATTTCAACGCTACACAGGGTCTTTACGAATATGTATTTATGTATGTAAACGCTACGTACATATGGTTAGGTTTTCAAATTAACTAAAAAAAAACCTTAGATTAAGACGATGCGTTTTTGTAGCGCAAAAACACAATTTATGGGATACGTAACAAACTTTAATAATAATTACCCTTTGAGTAGTCAGCTTAACGGGAAAAAGTGGCCACTTTTTTCCGTGTTTGTTATTCAATGTTTGTTTATTTTAAATTAAATTTCATAATATACGATTTTCCATATTCCTCGGTATTAAGGATTGATTTGCGGGTGGTAGGACCTTGTGCAGGGTCCGTCCGGATCGCTACCACCATCTTATCCATTAACCTACCGCCAAAAAGCAGTGTTCGAATTGTTGTGTTCCGGTTTGGGGATAAGACAGTGGGTGAAATGACTAGCATAGAGGCATTCCATCTTAGTCCTCAGGGTTGGCAACGCATTTGCAGTCTTAGGATTGCATTGTAGTCTTGTGAATGCGAATGTCTATGGGTCACAGTTTCCACTTACCATCAGGTGGCCTGTGTGCTCGTTTATCTTCTCTATGCCATAAAAAAAAGCCGTATAACGCGGTCAACGGGGCTTACTTAAAATGTTGAGCATTGTAATTTTGATTGGAATGACATCCGCATACTTTTATTATCTTAAGAGATGATATCGAACCTTTTTATAATAGCAATCGAGAGTTTTCATTGAGCACATGTATATCGACACCTTTTTTATCGATATCAAATCACTAAAAAGTTAGCACAGTTATTACCCAGCCCCCCCTATACTCAAATCAGCGAAGGGGACCAAAAAAATTCTATTTTATTTTTTAAAAGCAATGACCGTGTTGGAAACTTAAAAACCCTAATAGAATCTTTGTCAGCACAACGATGGCGCGATCTATCTTACTACCAGCGCCATCTATCGGTACGCGTCGCTACTACCGCGCAACTTTATAATTTTTATACAATTATTGCAAAAAATCTGAAAGATTGTTACAATGAATTGCAGTTTAATTAAAATAATTAACAAAGTCGAAAAACTGTTAGTTTAGGTAATGTGTTCTTATAAACCAAAACCTGGGTTTTGGAAAAGGCCAAATCTGGATTTAAAGATTAAAAAAAGGTAACTTACCGATAACCCAGTAACCGAACCAAGTGATAAAAAAATACTTCATTTTATTGTCATAATTAATAATGTAAGTAATTGGGAGCTCTGTGCCTAATAAAAACTAAAACCAGAGACTTTGTAAAAAAAAAGGCTTTGACCGCCGGTTTTACACGATACCACGATACACGATTTTTTATTTTTATTAGATAGTATATTTACACAGCATTGCACTAATACACTTTGAAACTAGACTTTTACCTCTTAGAAGTATACTAGAAGGCCTGTCATCCATCTTCTCTCAAAAGTTTAAGCGCTCCTGACACACAGCCATGCAATATGTCAAGTCCGAGTTCACTTCGGTTTATGTGAGTATGATATATAGCCTATAGCCTTCATCGATAAATGGGCTATCTAACACAGAAATAGTTTTTCAAATCGAACCAGTAGTTTTTTTTTTTTTTTTTTTATGGCATGGAGATGACAAACGAGCACACAGGCCACCTGATGGTAAGTGGAAACTGTGACCCATAGACATTTGCATTCACAAAACTACAGAGCAATCCTAAGACTGCAAATGCGTTGCCAACCCTGAGGACTAAGATGAAATGCCTCTATGCTAGTCATGCTAGTTCCTGAGAAAACAAACAATTTCTTCAGCTTTATAATATTAGTATAAATTAATAATACAGTCGAAAATAAACCATGTTAAAAAAACTCCCTAAAACTTTAGTAGTCGAAATTTCCAGCCCGCGGCTTTTAACTGGGAGGTATGCGCTTTGATTTCCCCCGGGGACCAAGACAAGCCTGATCCTGACCGGGGAAATACAATATTCACTATCTAATGAGCAAAATACGTGGTATTTTTACCCAACTACCGAGAAGTATAAAGGAAGGTTAACCTCCTATGGCCCAACATACAACAAAAAAATGGAATATGAATCTGTTGCTATTAATTTTCTAATTTGATCAGTAGGCATAAAAACAAAACAAATTCCACTTCACTTCGTTGGCACTAGATCTTCATTTCAATGGTCGTATTATGTACTACGATTAGTACAAGAAACCTCAGGAGGATCGACTAATTTCTGTAGCCTAGTGAACATAGATAAAGGTCTAAAAAGTTTGAAAACAAAGGGTATAATTCACATACAGATTCTAATAAACCTTTTCTTTTTCTCTTAAGACTGCACCGAGCAAACGTCGAGCGTCCAGTGGCGCCCTCATAACTATTATTGTGTTTTCTAATTAACTAAAGAATTTCCTTGCAATCAGACGATAAGTTTTTGTAGTGCAAGTAAAAACACAATTTATGGGATACGTAACAAACTTTAATAACAATTACCCTTTGAGTAGTCAGTTTAACAGAAAAAGGCGGCCACTTTCTTCCGTTAAGTTGATAACTCGAAGGTGAATTGTTATTAAACTATATGATATACCCTATAAGTTGTGTTTTCATTTGTAGTACAAAAATCGACCAGTTTCAAGAAAATACTTTAGTTTATTAGGAAACACAATAATACTACTACACGCCACACCACTACACGCCTTTGTTAGGCGATGGGCTTGCAACCTGTCACTAATACACTGTTAAACATCTTCGCCTAAGTGTGCAAAATGTGGTTACAGAATTATCAACAAGTTAGAGTTGTTGGAAATTCTGTAGCTCTGCCTACCCCACTCTGGGAATAAAGGCGTGAGTTTATGTATGTATGTACAATAATAGTAATGAGGGCGCCACTGTACATCCCGCGTACGCTCGGCGCAGTCTTAAACCACAGAAGACTTGTATCCTTTTCCAGTAGAGCCACAGATTTGTCAGGGCATCTATTCAACCCAGTAAACCCAAATTCCCTTGATACCCTCAATTATTTTTATCTCGGCCGCCATTACTGTCAAGTAAGTAAGAGCTATCATAACGTTACCATGTCAAAAGCAAGTGGTTACCGGCTTAGAATAGTGCCACTCCATGTCTTCCCGTGGAAGTCGTAAGAGGCGACTAAGGGATTAAAGGCTTGTAGTATTATTAGGCGATAGGCTTGCAACCTGTCACTAATATATCCATGGTAAACATCTCAGCCTGTTAGTGCAAAATGGCGTTATAGAATTAACAACAAGTTTTTAGTTGTTGGTAATTCTGTAGCTCTGCCTACCCCACTCTGAGATGAAGGCGTGACGGTATGTATGTGTATAAAAAAAAAGCTATATGTTTTTAATTAATGTAATAGAGCCCTTGTAGTCTTGTAGTCCTATATTTGTAAACAACAACCAATTACAAAGTCCACTCCATTCCATTACTTCAATTAAAATTAAATACGAACGCGGAACACGGTGCACTAATTATGCAGACATTATTAGTGTTGCGACTGAATTATGACTTGCATAATCCCGTTTATGACAGCACTGCCGCTGCATATGACCGCACCGAGCATAGAGTGCATGTGCATTGTACAAATGCAGGAGGATTGCATTGCATTTGCTAAGTTAATTAGAGAAGCTCTTTATTTATGTTATAGCGAGGTTGTTGGGGTTACAAAGATTTTTTAGCTTTTCTTTAATTAAAAACAAGCATTAGTTAAGGCAGGCAGTGTGTTGCCAGTGATGACTTATGGTATGGCGCTAACGGTGGGCTTAAAAAGCTCAATTCTAACGATACCACACACATTTAAATCGGCTCAGGCATTTAAAATAAAGATTCGTAAATACATACGCGTACATGAATTAAAAATTTAGTTTGTTTAGGGGTTCGTGCTACGAATAGATTCGGATCCCGATTTCGAATAGTAATAGTGATTCTGTAACGTAATGTCTACCAGTCTTGACAAAAGTTTCTGTGAGATCTAATTATTCCTTAGGTTGACACTTGTCACTGTCATAATACACGGTGATTTTTTTTTGGTGATCAGGAACCAATTTTTCTAATTCAGTTATTAATGGCGATCATGTTTAAGTCGCAGTTACATGAAACAAAACTTATTTTTTTATTTAAAAAATATATTTTGAAACTAACTTTTAATTGAAATTAATTGTCACCCTACTAATTGTTTAGTCTACTGATAAGTTTACTGACGTAATATCTGTCACATTTTCCGCCAAAGCGATGTGTACTTCACTTCAATAATTAATGTAGGATGTTCATGTATCCAGTGGTGATTGGTTTTAACAATCTCATTAACTTAAATAAATTAAACAGTGAGTTAATTGTTTGAGACATCAACCATTAAATTCCATTTCTGTTGCTTATTTTTTTTTTTTTTTTTTTTTTTTTTTATGGCATCGAGTTGACAAACGAGCACACAGGCCACCTGATGGTAAGTGGAAACTGTGACCCATAGACATTCGCAATCACAAGACTGCAATGCAATCCTAAGACCGCAAATGCGTTGCCAACCCTGAGGCTAAGATGGAATGCCTCTATGCTAGTCATTTCACCGGCTGTCTTATCCCCAAACCGGAACACAACAATGCGAACACTGCTGTTTGGCGGTAGGTTAATGGAATGGATAAGATGGATTATTTGACATTTTCCTGATCACCGATAAAAAATCACCGTGTATTATTGCTAGGGAAAATCGAATTTGTATCACGATGGGTAAATAAACTTCAACCGTATGGTGGTAGACCACATTTATGGCCGCACTGAAAAACCGAATGGGTTGATTTTACTAAATTTTAGGACCTACCCATGAGTTTCGTTGAGGTAACACCTAACCTTAGTAAAAACAACACATTGAAAAGGTTACTTCAACCTTTTTAGTGGTTATCTCAACCAAACTCACGTGTAGGTCCTATTTTAACCATAAAACTTAGTAAAATCAACCCATTTGTTTTTTCAGTGCGACTGTAGGTACTCTACTCGAGCAGCTTCTGTTAAACAGCTATGCCCTTATAGCACCTACCAACAACCTACATAATAAAGCTGTCGTGTTAAGGCACGTACACAATCAATATCGCGTGTTCGGATTGACGTAATTACTCATTTATTATTGATAGTGTCCTAGGCAGTAACCGTAGGAATTAAATCATTAAAAAATTACTAATCTTGGCTAGAAAATGGAATTAATGAGGCGGCTATTTCAGATTTGAACATGGAAACTAGCGATGGTCGCAGACGTTAATAAAACTTTACGTCGGTGATACGGCTGAACCGCGTTACAAACATATTTATGATAGAGCAAAATAAACCTTACAGACTTGTTAAAAATGAGCATTTTGCGCCGAATTTAAAATATTACTTACGTGGTTTTGCACTTTCACCGACGTTAAGTATTTAGCTTGCGAGTCCTGCGATAGATTTCGGCTTGGTAAATAAATAAATAAATATCAGGGGACAATTTCACACCAATTGACCTAGTCCCAAACTAAGCTCAAGGCTTGTACTATGGGTAATATACAACGATATAAATACTTAGATAGAAAAATATATACTTAAATATATAGAAAACATCCATGACTCAGGAACAAATATTCGCGATCATCACACAAATATCTGCCCTTACCGGGATTTGAACCCAGAACCAACTAGGCCAGCGCGTCGTCAGTAAATAAATTTGATTTACAGCGTTAACGCGTTTTGCTAATGCATCATATTGTAAAGATGATAACGGCAAGGTAAAGCTATAGTACCTACTTTCAGTTTTACGTTTTGTTTGTGTACCTACACTATGTATAGGAATTTCGGGCTATTGTGTGGACAACTGGGAAAAAATTACCAGTTCTCCACACCCTCAAAATTATGTGTACATTTCACACTCTATAATTTGACTCAACTGTGTTAGTTTAATATCTACTAAAGTACATTAATAAAAACTAACACAGTTGAGTCAAATTAAAGAGTGTGAAATGTTCACATAACTGGGAACGGCCCGGATTTTCTAGGAAGGTCGCCGGGAATCGGGTTATAGGGACGCTTCGCTACTGGTATTTATTGACAACTTGATAATAGACCATTTTAAGAATCGAATGTCATCTATTTGGCACAGCAATGTAGCAACTTAAATGTTAGTTGTCAGTAAAAAGAAAATCTAAAATACATGCTGGGTTTGTAAGAACAAGGTCACTGATCCTTAACACGATAAGTCGAAAAGCATTAAAAATTGAAACAATCGTTTTGTTTAGAGAAAAAACACTGTGCAACTCTATACCAAATAATGTTTTCTTTTATAAAGTTTTCCTTTTGCATTCTGCTACGGGTCCCTGACCCCCATAGTGACAAACGTATTTTGTTTCTTTTTTCTAGTAACATCATGTATTTAAGAAATATTTTGTCGGAGGAATAAGTTATTTCCGCCCTGTATATACATTCATTTTATTTCGCGATTAGCTGTCATATTAAGTACTGCGGCGCGCGATCAATCTTGTCTGTCCGTCCATCCATCTTGCGACTCGTTTACACATAGTTTGCTTTATTATAGTTCCGTGGGCAATCGGGCGGGTTTGTCTTTTATTAAAGTGGCTTGTCATGCTGGAATAATTCAGAGGACTCTTTGACAAATGATATAAAATAACACATGGTGTATATTATTATTTGAAATTGTTAAAGTACTTCAAGATATTATTTTGTATTGTTAAAAATAAAAATCAACTTATAACAAATGTTTTTTCTATTCAAATCAAAAATAACTTGAAATTATTTCATTGAATTCTTATAATAACACCAGAGTGATATGATACCACTACTGACGTTGACGTTTTGTTTTACAATTATTGGATTTGCTCTTGACGATGAAGCGAGGTCACCCAGATGCCTATTCAACTGGTGATAAAGATAAAGTGAGATAATAAAGGTCTAAAGTGACCTTAGCTTGTTTGAATAATAAGTAAATTATCAGTAATTTAAGGCCATTAGGCAGTTAATTATAGCTTATAGCTTACAATTAAGTGATAAATTGGATGAAACAGCTCGCACGTACATGGCCGGAACGTTTTGTTATTTGAAAATAGAAATGCTATGTTGTTTCAGCAATAATTGGGCCGTGGTGGGAGCCACGCACGGCACGGGTACTAATTACGGCACCTGTTTTTTTTAAACGCCTTAAAAAATGACCAAATTGGTTTAAAAAAAATAGTATCATTAAAAACTTTCCACACGATCAAATTTTGCGTCGAATTCGTTTTATTTTGGAAACAATAAAATCTATATGAATATTATAGAGAGAGTTTGTTTGTTTGTTTGCTTGTTTGCTTGAACGCGCTAATCTCAGGAACTATTGGTCCGATTTGAAAAAATATTTCAGTGTTAGATAGCCCATTTATCGAGGAAGGCTATATCATACTCACTTAAACCGAAGCGAAGTGAGGGCGGGTCGCGTTTGTAATATTTGTAGCCGATGTGCTACGTGGACTCCTTCCTTCCTTCCTTCCTTGACACTTTGCACTAAGTCATAATAACATCAATCAAAACGTAAGAAACTTTTTATGATTTTATTTACAGTGTCACTTTGACATAGTCCAAAGTGGTCTAAGAATCTATTTCCTTGACTGTAGGTACATACCTTCACACCTGTCTCCCAATGGGGTAGGCAGAGACTATGGAACGCCAGGTGCACCTGTCTAAGGGTCAATCAACTATTCTTTGTACAATTTGTAGGTCAAATTCTAACAAAAAACATAAAAATAAAATGTTTAAATAACCAGTATTAGTTGATGTTAAAATAAAAGTAAATACCAGGATAATATAATTTAGTCATTGGCAGTGCAGTTTTTGCTTTAATTTACAATTTTTTACAAGGTTTTTTCCTTTGATGCCCTGTACTTTGTCTCCTACGTGACCATCTAATAAATATATTTTTTACTAATAAAACGCGATCTTATTGTTTGAAAATAGCTGTATCAGAAAGTATTGTATCAAAACATATCTTCTTTAATTACAATGAAAGGCACATAAAGATTATTTGCAAATTAAACCGTGATATTGTGTCTCTTATGTTATCAAACAACATTTAGCAAGTTTATTTTCAAAATAAATTAAGGAATTGGCAAAATAGAACAACAGGGTATTTTTTTCCTGTAATATTTTATTTGATATGTAGTAATCACCGTAAATTTGTATGAAAGAGATTAAAAATCATGTACGGTATTTTAATTTAACGTTTTACTTATTTAGGGACAAATGAGTAACATAAGAGACATTTTGGTAACTTAGGAGAATAGTTATTTTGCAGTGTCTCTTACGTTACCAAAACGTCTCTTATGTTACTAATGTTTAAATAAAAGAAAAACAAAGAAAGTTATAATTTATTGACAAACTACAATACAAGACTTATGAAATATAGAACTTTGTTACTAAAATCAATACTCTCTCTAATGTTACTAAAATACTCTCTTAGTTTCTTTTTACTTTCTTCGTACTTCTCTGGATTTTTCTTAAGTTTATCTCGGTATCGCCTTTGTTTTTCGGCGGCTTTAAGAGCCATGTTTTTTTATTTACCTGCAACCAATTAATTAAGTATTTTTTTACAAACCTTCACAAAATCTACCGCTAATAATAAATGTATAATAAGATAAGATCCCTTTCAATTAAAAGAGTTCAAATATGCTACAAAACAGGTCATACATCTTAGAAACATACAAAATGTCTCTTAAGTTACCACCGTGTCTTCTAAGTTACCGCTTATAGTAACTTTAGGGACAGGTAACTTAGGGGACATTTTGTAGGTTATTCACTCGTACTTTTTTCCTGTATTAGCAGACACGTGAAGGTTTATCAACTGTTGTAAGCACACTCAATTACAACAATTGACAAGAAGTTTTCAAGTAAAATAATGTGTACTTACCAATTTGTGAGCCGGAACTCGGGGGACACCGAATAAACACACCTTCACCATGTACTGATTTGTTCACAACTGAGGGGGACGCGGTGAAAAATCAAGATGGCGGAATGGCATGACGTGAGTCACAGACTACTAAATACACTATTAGAGCACTGCTAGAACCATCTATGTTTTATTACTAAAAGCACTTGAATGGTAACTTAGGGGACAGCAATTTGTTTCTGAATATGAGGACAAATCTTGTTTTTTTTTTTAATGACGTTTATTTTGTTTAAAAAATATGATCTGTATGTTTTATGTTTGCAAAAATATTGTAGATTATGTAAAAAATAATAACTTAAATTGATGTTAAGAGTATTTTTGAAAGAAAGCGTTAAATCTTGACAAAATTGGTTTGGGGACAGCAACATTTTTGTATCGGACGAGTATTTCGTCCACTATGTTACTATAAGTTAAGTTAATAAAATTAAACAATTTAGAGTTAAATCGTAGTTTATACAAATAATGCGAGTTCTGATTACCCGTTTTAGAAATAATTTATAATAAATTTCTTGTTTCACCTAACTTTACTACGTTTGTGTCATAGGGACATAGATATGTACAAAGAATAGTTGATTGACCCCTAAACATACAACTTTTGCTTCCTCTACATTCATCAATCTCTTTATGCACGTAGGGTAAATCGTCAATAACTGGACACTTTAGTTACTAGCCGTCAAATTTCTTACTGACGCTGTTAGTAAAGATACTTGGACAGTACTCCGGGTAATAACTCAGGATGTAGGTATTCTAGTTTAATCGTGAAAATGTGAGCAAATCTCGGTTTACACATTTTATTGCAAAGTGGCCGGTTACTGGAGGGTGGCCAGTAATAGGCGTTTTACCCTATGTCGGTTTCGGGTGCTTTTGATTTGGCCGCTATTCAGAACATAGCGAATCTGATCACTGTGTGTGCGTTTAGGGCATCCACTGCCAACATTTGTTCTCATTCTAGCTCGCATACCTCTTTCATCAATCCTTTCTAAATGACCAAACCATCTTAACGTCTTAGTATTGACTATCCGTAATGGTATATCAAAATCTGTACAAATATATCTCTCGTCTGTAACTACCCTATTTTCTAGGCCAATGGGTTGCCAGGTGAAATAAGTAAAGGTATGGTTGCCCGACCAATTATTAATTCAATAAAATGATTGAGTCACCCTTCCCCATCAGAATCATTAATTTGGTCACGTTCATTACTTCATTAGTTATTTTGAACGTAACTAGTCGCACCATGTTGAGACAACTTTTCGTAGGCAGCCCCCTCTCGGCCATATTGCATAAATATACAGGGTGATCAATTGAAATAAGTCACAGTACGGGGAATTCGAAAACTAAAAGTAAGATAATCTGTTTTAAGGGACCAAGGCCTTGATTTTGGATAAGACGTAATACTGCATTTAAAGGTTTCGCCTTGGTATTGGAAAAAGGAATCGAACCAAGTACTTTTCCCGAATAAGCATACATCGTTTTATTGCTGTTTTTGATAGCGCAAAGTGGTAAGCGACGATTAACATTGGAGCAGCTGTTTCCAAAATGAACAAAATTAAGAGAAATTATGCATAAAAGGTCAACCGCTGGGTTTGTTTCCCGGTTAGTTACTACGTAGGTATGTTTTATTATTTAAATCTCTAAATGAAGATGTTGCCTTTTAAGGGTTACTTTTCCGAATGGAGACCAACGGGACCATAATAATATGTATTATTAAGGAAGATTAAGATCAAAAAAGAAAAAAAGAGTGAAATAATAAAGAGGTACCCACCCATACAAGAAACGTTTTATTTCAACGCATTTTTATTTTTGCTATTTCGTAAGAACAGTAAAACATATACAAGCGCCAAATTTGGTATGATTGTATGACAAACCCTGAAGAAAAACAACCAAAATATGGTCACTTGTGTGAGTTGGATCGCGTGGATTCGATTCGAAATTGAATTCAAATTGGAATATAATACGTAATGTGCGGCGGTACGGAACCCTCGGTGCGCGAGTACGACTAGCACGCGACCGGTTTTTTCACAATCAAGGCCTTGGTTTCTAACAACATAATAATACCCTCTAACTTATCGTTTTCAATTTCCCCATATTGACTGACCCATTTTGATTGCTTGTAAAGTAAAAGTTCTACCATAGCATAGGATAATCCCATATTCAGTTATTATTTTAATTTTAAGTTTATTTCCCCTTATTTTCTTTTATAATTACAGGAAGTATTTTTTTTATTACCTACTTATGTATGTAGAATAAAGTTTATAAAATTGAATGCGTCCCTTATACTAAATCTGACGGCGTGTACCTATTTCGGCGCGGGCCGCCGCGCGGCACAAAATATTTTTTTTAACACAGTTTTCAGACAAAAATGTATGACAAGTAATTTTTTTTATATAGTAAGATAACTGGGCTATTAATTAGTAATTATTTTATGAAGCAAATCACCATAGTTTTAAGTAAAAAGAAAAAAATCGGAAAAAAAAATGTAAAGAAAAATTTTGATTTTTGAATTTCTCCTTTTTTTTGTATCGGTGGGTAAAATGTTTGTTCCAGAAATTAATTCCTCGTCCTCGAATTATAAGAAAAAGACACCAAACTTGATATAGTTGCTAAATGTATGGAGATATTAAATTTAGAGTGAGGCGCGCCGGATGCAGTTTCCCCCCCCTCCCCTGCCCACCTGGGGGGGGGTACCACTGGGCACCCGGGCTAAATCAGCTCAGATCACCCCCAGGAACACCTGGTCCAAGGGATTTGCTTTGTCTCAAAAATGCAAGGTGCAGGACCTAAGATCTCCCACTAATTGACGACTTCAAGCATATTTTTCTTGAAATGGGTCTCAAATTAACGCTCGTGACCGTGCATAATTATGCAGCGTCGAAAATGATTTAACTGCTGCAGATAGCCGTCTTTGGTATCTAATGCAATGCAGTTGACACTAAGTGCCGAGACTTCCTTTCAGCGAACTCAACCCGATGCAAATTTCAGCTGCATTTGCATTGTTAATCTCAAGGATTACCTCAATTACGTAAACATTTAGCTTACTCAAGTGAAACAGCTGAAGGTTTTTTTTTTTTTTATGGCATAGAGATGACAAACGAGCACACAGACCACCTGATGGTAAGTGGAAACTGTGACCCATAGACATTCGCATTCACAAGACTGCAATGCAATCCTAAGACTGCAAATGCGTTGCCAACCCTGAAGACTAAGACGGAATGCCTGATCGGCTGTCTTATCCCCAAACCGGAACACAACAATGCGAACACTGCTGTTTGGCGGTAGATTAATGGATAAGATGGTGGTAGCGATCCGGACGGACCCTGCACAAGGTCCTACCACCCGCAAAATAGTGGAAATGAGCACAATTACGGAGCTATACTAAATTAAAGGCAGAAAGAAAATGTAAAAGACATTATTTTATGACATTACATTAGAATAGTTGGACGCAAAAAGGTGTTTATGGACTTGACAGAAGCGCGTGGAGCTAACACCATGTGCTTCTGTTTAGTCCATTGGAGAAAATTCTCTTTTACCGAACAATTGTCTTCGCGTGTGATATCCACGGAGTTATTGCTCTAATAAATCCATGGGAGTGTCTATAAATAACTTGACATTGGCGAAATACACCTTAACAGGAGGAAAGAAAGCCATTAATAAAAAAAAAAGGTGTTTATAAGTTTTACCCCTATGTGTGTGTCTGTCTGTGACACCGTAGCTCTTAAACAGGTGAATCGATTTGAATACGGTTTTGAAGCTGATTTTCTACCAGTTGTTGTTAGCTAGGTTTCATCAAAATCTATTGAGCCGTTTAAGAGATATCAACTCAGAAAGAAAGGGTCACCATTATAGCTTCATCTTTCTAATAGTTATAACTTAATTAAATCCTGAATGATTCCAAGAAAAGGACTTCATGACAGATAGTTACTCCATAAAAGACTGTTTCCGAACTATATTCCATACTGACAGCCTGAAGTCCTTGCCAAGATGTATTTTCGTTTCGTTTTTTAACCAATCGCGTCACTGGTTGATCACGTGACTTTTCGTATCACGTGATCTACCAGTGACGCGATTGGTTTAAAAACGAATCTAATAGAAACGGTAGTTAACGTAGTGCATCATCTCTTACCAAAATAACGTTGGTAACGAAGTATGAATGATTTTGCGAAAATCGACCCCAAACAGAGAAGGGGTCGGTCTGTTTGTAGCGATATCACGGTTAAATCATAAATTAAATTAAATACTTTGCATTCCAGAAATTTGGAAAGTTCGGGAAATAGCGATTAACGAGTTTTATCCAGACGAAGTCGCGAGCGGAAGCGATTATTTATAAACAAAACAAAACAAATAGCTAAACAATTCAACTTTGTTTACGGTTAATGTCGTCCACGACGTTAACAGTTTATTGTTGGAAACTCCCGAGTTGCGAAGTTAAGTTCGGACGTTGAACAAATGTTCGTTATTTATTTGATCACTTTAGTATAATATAAATATAATATAAAATAATTATTTAGTATGACATAATTATGTTAGATTAGTGTAGTTTTAAGTAAGTTTGTAAGTTATTTCGTTTTGTTTTTGTTTCTCTTTATTTATTATTTGTTTTATTTTATTATATTGTAATTTGTTTAATCCGATATTGCTAGAATACCTAATTAAATAAAATCGTTCAAATATATAAAAAATTACACTCTGTTTTAATTAAAATCCGTGAGAAATTGACGGGACTCCTCAATATGCTTCTATTAGTTGCACTTGTGTCTTTTAAATAAATAAATGAAATTTTTAGTTACCAACACAAAACAGTACATTAGGTTTTCTCTATAGGTAGGCAGAATAGTATGGTTTTGCGATAAACATCTGCATGATTTTTTCATTACACCTTTAAAAAAAAATTGTTGTCAATTCTAAAAATATCCCCACTCACCAACAGAGATGAAACATGTGCCAGGTTAATTTGTGAAACATAGAATTAGGACTTCTGTGCATGAAATTTCTTAAGTTTTAAGTACCTACCTAAATATTGTAATGCCCTTTCAGGGCGTCCATGTGGAATTGACTAATCTAGAACAACAACACCTTTTCAATGTATGTGCCTCTATGTGACAACAATAAATGATTGATTGATTGATTTTAAAGGACATACATTAGGACATAGGATTGAAAAGGGCATGCTTCGATGGTTCGGTCATTTGGAAAGGATGGATGAAAGAAGATTGACGAAAGAGATATACAGATCGAAAGTGAGTGGACGGGTCGGAAGGGGCCGCCCTGGAAAATACTGGAAAAGGGCCGAATCTTAAGTACCCGAAACCGACGTGCGTGCGTGACTCGATGTATGAATGTGGAAGAAGCGAAAGAAATTTGTCAAGATCGTAGCAAGTGGAAAGAAGTGGTCTCTGCCTACCCCTCTGGGAAACAGGCGTGATTTAATGTATGTATGTATGTATGTATGTAACTCTAATCACCTGTATTTTCAACTCCTATTCGTGGCATCGGCCCAGCTCGTTAAGCTCTAAGCGGGAAGTTCGGCCGGAGTTGGCGGGGGGTTCAGACAACTATGAATAATACATTTACTATCAATTAAGCTCGTGACGCCGCTTGCATGATTCATTACAGTTTGTGGAGGTTACCGAGGGACTATCAAGGAAAAAAAAAGAAATATAATTATACGTCTTTTTTTTTATTAATTCTTGTATTTTTTTGTTATAAATAAGTTTCTGTCAAAAAATTATTTTTTGGGACAAGCGTATATGGACGACTGTACTTTTTTGGCACGATCGTCATCTAGTTGTCAAGACGATTCTAACAAGCCCTAACACGACGGCTTTATCATGTGTAATTTAGAAGTTCCTATGGCGACCCTGAGTCTCCATCATCAGACCAGCTCGATGGTACTATATTATTGTATTGTCATCAAAACGACGGGGTGTTATAAGTTTGACGTGTCTGTGTGTCTGTGCGTGTGTCTGTCTGTGGCATCGTAGCTCCCGAACGGATGAACTGATGTAGATTATTTTTTTTGTTTTAAAGGTGAATTAGTCGGGAGTGTTCTTAGACATGTTATTGTTATCAAAATCAGTTTAGCCGTTTTTGAGATATTGAGCTTTAAAGTTTAAAAAGCGTGAATGTTTGTTGTTAGCGTGAAAGTCCGTTTAATTGTAGTAGGTATTAATATTTTGATTCAAGCGTCGAAATACCTACTATAATTAAACTTATAGGGCCAATACTTATTATTTTTTACTTTTTAGACGTTTTTACCGACTGTTTAGAGTCGGGGGATTTTTTAATTTTCAATTTATTTTTTTTCGTTTAAAAGTTAAGTAAGTACCTTAATTGTACTAGCCTTATACGTTTAAAGAAATATTCCAAGACCTGAAACCACGGAAATATCAAACCGTTCCTTGAGTTTCGCGCATAATGAGGGAAATTATAGGCCATTTTGAAAGTACTAATAATATACTTACTCATGCTGCCGTCCTAAGCAATAACGCAGTAACTAAGATAAACCTCCTGTAGTAATATCAACCTTATTACTAACGACATAGAATGGAATCGGCTTTGGTGATTGAATTTAAGATACTGCTTATTGGCTTAGGCACTATCGTGAACTGAGCCAGCTGTTTCAGACCATTGAACTGAGGGTGTTTTTATTGTAGATGCGTATTTTCCATTTTACCCGACTGCCGGAGGAGAAGGGTAATGAGTTTATAAGCCTAAATATGTAATGTACCCCTTTAGTTCTGATGATAATACAATAATATAGTACCATCCAGCTGGTCTGATGATGGAGACTCATGGTGGCTATAGGAACTCCTCAATTACACATGATAAACCCGTCGTGTTAGGGCTTGTTAGAATCGTCTTGACAAGTAGATGACGACTGTGCAAAAAAAGTACAGTCAGCAATAAAAGCTTGTCCCAAAAATGATTTTATTCACAGAAACTTCTTTATAGGTAAAGTTATAGTACCTATGTTTATTGCCATTTCGAAAAAATATGATACTAATATAAGAATAAAAAAACTAACTTATATACCTAAACTTAAAAACTAAAAAAATATATAGGAATAGTACTTTATGCCGATATAGCAATGGGAATCACTCTCAAAATCTTTTTTAAATGTAGTAGTTTACCTACTTACTGCTCAGTAAACTAGGTATAGGTTGAGCTTGGTTAAAAAAAAAAATATATATATATATATATTTGCATAGCTAAAAATACATATTTATAGCGCCACTTCACAGTAACATAAGGTCTTACAGTTATAATATACACGGTGATTTTTTATCGGTGATCAGGAATTGAAAATTATTAATAAGCAACAAAAATGGAATGTAATGGTTGATGTCTCAAACAATTAACTCACTGTTTAATTTATTTAAGTTAATGGTATTGTTAAAACCAATCACCACTGCATACATGGACATCCTACATTAATCATTGAAGTGAAGTAGATAGGTACGTCAAGTGCCATCGCTTTGGCGGGAAATTTGACAGATATTACGTCTATAAACTTATCAGTTAAGTGTTATTAACTCATAGACTAAACAATTAGTAGGGTGACAATTAATTTCAATTAAAAGTTAGTTTCAAAATAAAAATAAAATATAAAAAAACAAAAACTGTTTCATGTAACTGCGACTTAAACGTGATCGCCATTAATAACTGAATTAGAAAAAATTTTTCCTGATCACCAAAAAAGAATCACCGTGTATAGTTAAACGGCACTTAACGCGTTCCCATTTCGCGATCGTAGCGCGTATCGTGTTGCAACGACGACCGTGGTCACGAGGAGACTGAAGGAGCGGGCTTCAAAGTCGGCGGTGCACAATACACAGCCATACTCGTCATATTTAATATTTACATTTAGAAAGTTAAATAGTTATTTTATAGAGTTCACTTGGGAATATTAGAGAATAGAATACGTTTACGTTACGTTTATTGTTTAACCGTATATAATCGTTAACAAAGGTTATTATTAGAATAAGATAAAAATAATAGAAGAAAACATTGAAAGAAGGATGTACTTAGTGACTAAAATTGAAAAGGGTATGCTAAGGTGGTTTGGTAATTTAGAAAGGATGGATGAAAGAAGAGTTACGAAAGAGATATGGCGAGCGGGATTGAGCGGAGATATCCGAGATGTGTTTGTAAAACAATTAATTTTTTTGCAATACCTCCTTTTGTTCTGTATGTTGTTAAGAATATGTCCAACTTAAATTAAAAAAAAACATCTAAAGTAATTTTCAATGTGCGCGATCCAATTTTCCATTTTCCTTTAGCCCTCTTACCAAGGAAATGTCGCCCCCGTACCACGAGATAGTGATTATATGGCCATTATTGAATACACTGATTTAAAAATAGACTTCATCATCACATCAATTAGTTATCTAAACTTAAGACTGCACCGAGCAAACGTCGAGCGTCCAGTAGCGCCCTCATTTCTATTATTGTGTTTTCAAATTAACTAATTAATCGCCTTGCAATCAGACGATACATTTTTGTAGCGCAAGTAAAAACACAATTTATGGGATACGTAACACACTTTAATAACAATTAGGTACCCTTTGAGTAGTCAGCTTAACGGGAAAAGGTTGCCACTTTTTTCCGTTAAGTTGATAACTCGAAGGTGAATTGTTAATTAACAACTATGTGATGTCCCTATAAGATGTATTTTCATTTGTAGTACAAAAACCGACCCACCAATTTCAAGAAAATAGTTTAGTTTATTATAAAACACAATAATAGTAATGAGGCCTCCACTGTACATCCGGCGTACGCTCGGCGCAGTCTTAAGTTATTTTTTAATGTTGCAGAACAACATCAATTCAGTTTAGCGAGTAGAATTGATCGTTGCATTTAAAGCCCTGACGTCAAAGGCATCTTATTTTGTATTAGAAACTTGGATAAAACAATGGGGTTGCTCTCGAATTATCCACCTTTGCAGGATTTTGAAGCTGTAAGTTTCCAACTCCGATAACGTTTCCCTCCCCATAAACTTAATCCGTTTTTTTTTATATGTTGTAGATATTATGAAAAACTGGGTTTACCCTTGAAATATCGACTAACGTTTCATCGATCGCAATTTTCAATTTTCATATTATCGACAGGCATTTCCACATGCAGGTGCAATTTTTTTTTATAATTTATGCCGTTTAATAATATCGGAGCCGAGATATTTAATATTTAAGTGTTCAGTTTTTGGTACTAAAAGTACGCCTAGGTAAGAATATTAAATATCTTTTTACTAATGGCCTAGGTAAGAATATTAATTACATAACAAAACATGTTTATTTTGAATTATTCTACCATGATTTACCACTTTTACTAATGGCCGCTCATCTTGAAAATGTATGACTTTTACAAATGACAACATTTTTACCCTTTGTATGACAAAAAAAAACTACGAGGTTTGAGCGTTAGTTCAGAATCCTCTTAAAAACCATCAGCCTGCCGTTAAAGAACAGTGTCTGCTTTAGGTATAGTCGCAGTAACAAAAGGTTCGTCACTTTTCGACTGTATCAACGCACTTAAGGTCCAAAAGTGACTAACCTTTTCTTACCGTGACTATACTTAGATCCAGTGAGAAAAGACAGCCAGTAAACATCATGTGGACACCTAGCATAGTTAGCTAGTTTTCCGTAATTCGATAACGTTACATAATATGTAACTCATATTATGAGAGGATTTAAAACTTTCATACATTTTGTATGGAACGTACGACATTGACGCCGTTGCTACCGTTAAATATAGTATCCATACATTATCTTCCCAGCCTTTTCAGGATTCCATTTGGCTGTCATTTGGCATGAATATACATATTAGTCACGCCAACAAAGTAGTAAAATAAAATCTTGAAAAAAAATTAGTTTACCTTACCCTGCGCGTAACGTGGGGATGTATTATTTTTCTGAGATAGAGGCGACTAAAGTGTTTATACCTAATAAAAATCATCTAAGACGCACCAAAAGCACCAAATAACGTTTTTTTTTTTTTTTAATACATCTGATTTTTTGAGCTAGTTTTTTGGGTTTGTCGTAACGGCTTCGGAACCCTACACTGAGCGTGGTCCGACAAGGTCTTGCCCGGTTTTTGATCATAAGATTACAAACATCTATGGACCTCGGAATTTACTCACCATTCAGTATGCTTGGCTGTTTTCTCAATGATACAAACTTTTTTTACTGCTAGGAATTAATTTAAATAAAAATACACTTTCTTCTATGTACGCATTGCACGTTTAAGTTGTAAAACAATAGATTGGACTTGACCCGCTCCAAATGTTATGTGAACCAATTTGGGACCAAATATCGAGGCCAATACGTAGGATCCGTGTAATCAAGTCCCAAAACAGCATTATCAATATTATAGAATGCCTTGAAGTTTTTTAAAGCGTCTCCCTGGTAACAACCATCATCGCAATTACATCCAAATATATTGCAGGGTCCTTTACCGCAGAAGAGATAAGGTTTATGTTCACGCCCGTCTCTGCAGACCTTCGCTTCGCAAATTGTAAATCCGTCCGCAAATGAATCGCCGTCAATTTTCTCCATGATAAAAGGCTTTGTGCCAAAGTTTCCACAGCTCGATGCCTTCCAGTATACCACATGCCGGTGGCAACACTCAGAATTCACTGAATTCGCCCCAAACATCGTAAGAAGAAAGGCGAAAATCAAATGTATTAGAGTAGAGACTAGAGACCATCTAAGATTTCTTCTAAATCTCGCCATCGTCATCGGCTCGTGCCATCGCATTTTCCCGGACGTCCGAGTCTGGCCAGAGATTGAGTTGCTCTAATAGTCGCCTGTGATAGTTGTTATTATATTATTTTATATTAGATTAGACACGGTCATTGTCACATGTTTCTCACGTCAGAATCAATAAATCCCGGGTCTTTGGAAGTCGTACATGGAGCAGAAGCCAGCACGCAGAGACCCTTTAGAGACGTTTAATTTAGTAAACTACAGAAATGTGCTCCCACCAGAGATCGGAATAGGCAGAGTTTATTTGCCTCGTGACCCGCTCCAAATATTATGCGAACCAATTTGGGACAATATATCGGGGCCAAAACGTAGGATCCGTGTAATCAAGTCCCAAAACAGCATTATCAATTTTATGAAATGCCTTAAAATTTCTTAAAGCGTCTCCCTGGTAACAACCATCGTCGCAATTACATCCAAACATGTTGCAGGGTCCTTTACCGCAGAAGAGATAATCCTTATGTTCACGTCCGTCTCCGCAGACCTTCGCTCCGCAAATTGTAAATCCGTCCGCAACCGAATCGCCGTCAATTTTCTCCATGGTAAAAGACTTTGTGCCAAAGTTTCCACAGCTTGATGCCTTCCAGTATACCACATGCCGGTGGCAACACTCAGAATTCACTGTATTCGCCCCAAACGTCGTAAGAAGGAAGGCGAAAGTCAAATGTATTAGAGTAGAGACTAGAGACCATCTAAGATTTTTTCTATATCTCGCCATCGTCATCGGCTCGTGCCATCGCATTGTCGCGGACGTCCGAGTCTGGCCAGAGATTGAGTTTCTCTAATAGTCGCCTGTGATAGTTGTTATTATATTATTTTATATTAGATTAGACACGGTCATTGTCACATGTATCTCACTTCAGAATGAACGAATCCCGGGCCTTTGGAAGGTGTACATTATAGCCAAAGCCAACACGCAGAGGCTCTTTAGACAAGTTCAATTTAGTTTATTTGCCTAAACTTAACGCATATTCATTCATGCGCGAATGAGATGGGAATACATTATTGAATGAACATGCATCAAGTTAAGGCAAATAAACTCTGCCTATTCTGATCTCTCACGGACAATCACCGGTTAGCGTAAGACAATTTACTATTTAAGAAGGCTCTATGAATGAACTGTTACGGATTGTTGAACTTGGTTATTGATAAACTGCGGAGCCTGTCTGGCCAATGGTATTTACTTTAGTTGAAATGTGAGGCGGTGACTCGCCAACTCAATGAAATGGGCCTGCCTGAAAGCATACAGACTAGCATAGAGGCATTCCATCTTAGTCCTCAGGGTTGGCAACGCATTTGCAGTCTTAGGATTGCATTGCAGTCTTGTGAATGCGAATGTCTATGGGTCACAGTTTCCACTTACCATCAGGCGGCCTGTGTGCTCGTTTGTCTTCTCCATGCCATAAAAAAAAGAGCCGTATACATATCAGCAGGGAGGCAACAGTTCCAGAGTTTCTTCTGAACTTGTAACGACCATAAGGTGCCCACGCAACTTATGCAACACATCCACCCTTCGAGCTCTTGCGATTCCACTCTAACCGGCCAATAAAGGCGAGCCAGAGGTGAGGGTCTGCTCCTCGTCATTGTACACCGCAGCCGGCCGATGAAGGCGAGCGTGAGGTGAGGAACACGACATATCCTCTGGAGCATTCAGGTTTGTGGTGTCACCACCCACCTGGCCCGGCGGCCATATTAATGTTATTATTTTCGAACGTATGTCAAAGCATGATTTTGACATTGGAAATTATGTAAAGTGATGGTATGCTGAAAGTAAACATGCGAAAGGAATTTCTGCGAAAAGACATTTCTGCCAAGTAGTATGCTGCGATATAAACATAAGTAAAAAAAAAGTAATTGCATGAAAACTCATACATACAATGAAGCCAAGGCTACAGAGAGTACGAGTAAGAATAGACATACATCCAGAGGTGGTCATAATTAGGGACACCTGGGTTTTTTCCATACAATTGCCTAGAAATATAATTTTTCAATTTTGACCACGAAATAATAAGTTCTTGACCAATTATATTACTAATTACAATTTCATCTCGTTTCGAGGATTTATAACATAATCAATGTTAAAGTCACCGACTGTAACTTTCAACATTTGAACAGGTATGTAGGTTACGAGTATTTAATAACAGGCACTTGTTTTATTAAACATCCCATCATTTAGCAAAAATGTTGGCTTACGACCCACTGTTGCTGGTAGACTCACCCTATATTACCGACGTGTAAAAGAGCCCTCATGTGGCCTACTTACTGAATAAATATTTTGAATTTTGAATTTTGTTATAATTATCGCTCAACAATTTCAATCAAACGATCTTGACAACGCCTTCTATTTGGGTTTGTAATACCCACCTTCCACTGCAACCCGAGCGGGTTCCGTGAGTCCGTTGGCTAACAACGGTGATTTCAAGAGGCTTGCTCGCGGTGGATACACCTAAAGTAACCGTTGTATTCAAAACCGACTACATACGGGCCCTCTTCGCTCGCAGTGGAAGGTAAAGCGCTCAGGGTCGGAAGGACGGACGAGTGATTGTCCAAGCGGCGAGTTTAACGTAGTCCCGTCAATGCGAACAAAACATATTTTATTTTAGCGCGTGCATTTTCAATTTAGCAGCATGGTTTCTGCCGATGGATCGAACGTATAAGGCTGCTTAGTTGAAAATGCACGCGCTAAAATGTGTTTTGTTCGCTCTGACGGGACTACCTAAACTCGCCGCTGCGATTTCGCTCGTTCGTCCGCCCGTCCGTTGTTTTTGAGAGAATAACACCCCTTTGCCAAGATGCACCTACGATTACGACAAATGATTTAGAACAGAATTGTATTATTAGCCACCTATTAAATAGTGATCGCGTGCCAAATGAAATAAAGTTATTTTAATAACTTATAAAACTGAAGGTTACTCGCCGTCGTAACGATATCACGGTAAAAGCGTGTTTTATAAAGTGGCACGGAAAAATATAAATTGACAATTGAGACGAGAGTAAAAAATAGTAAAGCAAAAGTTAATTTTAAATACTGTAAAATGGGGTGAGTATGGGTTAAGGGGTAGGGTAGGGACACAATCTAAAATGAAGAATAATGTTACTAATTATAAGACTGAAATGATTTCCAACAGTCGAAACTTTATTGTCCTTTTAATACTTGTTCTTATTTGTTACAAGTTATGGTTTATTTTAGGTTGAGTCCCTACTCACCCCTTAATCCCTACTCACCTTGTTTTACGGGATATGTCTATTCAAATTCGTGTTACAAAAAAGAGCCATCCGTTCTATATATAACCTAAACTCCCGTGATTCTTTAAGATTACTATTTAAAGAAATTAGTATTTTGACAGTAGCGTCACAATTTATTTATGAGAATATTATTTATGTCATTAAAAATCAGGACTCTTTTATTAAGAATTGTGATATACATAATTTTAATACAAGAAATAAAAATAAAATAGCTATTAAAAAATTTCGTATTCGTAAGGTTTTTAAATCATTTGTAGGTCAATGCATCCATTTCTATAATAAATTGCCTGACGAAGTTTTAAAGTTACCATTTCCAGTACTTAAAACTTACTTGAAAAAGTCGCTGATGTCTAAAGCTTACTATAGGGTCGAGGACTATCTATCAGATAAAAGTGCTTGGCCTAAACTAAACACCCAAATAACTTAATAATAACTTAATCGTAAGAAATATGTACTTAAACATTGTATATTGTCTAGGGGACACGGTTTCTGTAGGAGAATGTATCGAAACTTTTTATGTAGTTGTATTACACCATCATAATTAAGTATAATTTTCATAATTATTTTCTATTACTTACTACTAATTAGTTCTGGAGAAAATTCAGAGTTTTGACACATTTTCCTGCTCAACTACGCGTGAATACATTTATTTCTTATCGTATGTTAGATTCATTGTTTTATATAATGATAGGTTAAGTTTTAAAATTGTATATTTAAAAAACGACTAACTGTTGAGTTTCTTGCGGCGCTTCTTCTCAGCAGTGGTCTCTTGCGAAGCGCTGGTAGATTTTTGACGTGTAAAAGTGCCCGTGCGGCCTACTTACTGAATAAACATCTTTTATCTTTTTTTTATCAAATTACCAGTTACAAAAAGACAATCTTTTGCGTATTGTACATTATGTACTTACATTCATCAGTGCTCAAACAGAATTTAATGCCTCAGAATTATGCTGAACCAGTGTCCGATTCACTGCCGCGACGACACTCACTAATTTGTTTATTTCTGTTTTCTGTTTTTACTTTTTTCTGTGCGTCTTATGTATACATATAATGAATAAATGTATTTGTATTTGTAGTTGGGACCATTTCGTGGCTACTTTCTTCTTGTATTTGTTAATCTGTTCTTTGTTATGCATGTCACGAATAAATGATTTTCTTTCTTCTTTCTTTCTTTCTATTTTTATTTTTTCCTTTTTTTCTTTTCAAAGTATACGGTCTAAGTTTGGTACACAAGATATCCTGATGCCTTGACAAAACACCTACCTTATGATTATTGTATTACAAGTGTAAGACAAATTGAATAACAAGGAGCGGTCATATCTTAATAATATTACTTGCTTAAATTTATATTAAAACTGTTCGTACAGTTCGGCAAATTTGTGGTCTTTTATCTTCACTTAACTCCAATAAAATGTAAATTCTCTCACCTCGAGCCTTAAAAACTTCTTTGTTCTACACATGGTAAATCCTGACTCTTCCATGATTTACCCAAACTTTGAAAATAATTAGACTAAGGCGTTCCCAAGGATCTCCATGACCGCCGATTTTGTGCTGTTCGCATCGTCGGTCGACCCTGTGGAAGGCTTGCAATTTGGAGGGAGTAATTCTATCAGTAACCTAAAGATATTTCGAAAATCTCACCACACCGGGAAAATGTAGTATCTTCCAAAATGACGGCGTCCTCTTATTGACAAATAAAATGCATCGACTCTTTTTTTTTCATCATCGTGTGGAGACTTTCACGTGGATGTGTAATGGGTAATTGCGCTAAAGATACTAAAGGGTCGAAGTGTATCGGAAAGGGTCCATTTCTATGATACGATAAGATAAGAGAGAGGTTTTATTGTACTACATCAATAGGTGCTAAAATCTACAGCTACTACATAATTACACTTTTATAGTAAAAAAATGTGTGAGCCTGAACCTTAATTATGGATACCATGTGGTAGGATCCGTGTAGTCCGTACCCAAAACAGCATTGTAAATTTGAGTACCTTCCTTGAAGTTTCGTAAAGCGTCCCCCTGGATACATCCTCCTTCGCAAGCGCATCCAAAAACGTTACAATTTCCTTTGCCACAATAGAAACCGTGCTGACGTCCATCTCCGCAGATCTTCAATTGGCAATGCATCCGCTTTGAGGTGTCATGCATATCGTTCACGATAAGCAACTGCTTGAGATGAGGCTCCGAATAGAAGATAATGCAGCTGGATGCAACCCAGTAAACCACGTGGCGGCCGCAACACTCAGAATTTACCATATTCCCCACGAACATCGTAAATAGGCAGGCGGAAATCAAACGTGTAGAAGCCATTTTGATTCCAATTTCAAACTAGAGCGCTCCGCTGTCAGGAAACGTTTGAGTCTGGCGATAACTTGCGGTAATAGATGCGTGTAACGCTATTTATATTAAGTTATTGCTCATTGTTACTTTGAATCACCGGAATTTGTTAATGTTTACATAAGTAAACAATAGTCTGGGAAAATAGGTTAAATGATTCACCACGGCGTTAATATTTCAATGTACATAAAATAAGAAAATTACTGATCGATCAACGCACAGCTGTACCCTTACCGTTAGTTACAATTACCGTACTCGCTAGCGAGTTTAATGCTCCGTCCCTCGCACTCTATAAGAAGATGGCGAGGTCTGCGAGGGAGAGAGCATTCGTCCGCTAGCGAGTACGTTAATTGTAACTCATGGTAAGAGTACTGAACCTCTAGTCCTGTGAAATTGAAATGTCGAGTGAACATTTCTTGGATATCCTAGGGGTGCTATAATAAGGGATTTTTGAAAATTCATCCCCTAAGGAGTTAAAATAGGGGAAACTACCTAGTTCTACACGTATGAAGTCTAGTAAAATATTATCCCATTAGAACATGTGTGTTAGAAAGTGTAGCAAAAAGCAAGCTTTAAGCTTTTAAATCTAAAGAGACGTGAACTTTAAAAACTCCACTACTTTTGGTTAACGCCTCGTGTCATCGTTTTCCTAAATGGGGAAACCGATTCAGAGTTCGGACACAGTATCCTAAGGGTCGTATTACTAAACTCACCTTGGCTGAAAGGCCCATCACGAGATACGTCAAAGTAAACGTCAAACCATAGAAAACTGTCATATTTGACGCATCTCGAGACGAGCATTAGAGTTGAGATTAGTTTATTAATACGGGTCTCAGACTTCAAATGTGTTGCCAACTAAGATGAAATTCCTCCATGCTAGTAATCTGAAAGAAAAAAAAACATTAATTTATTATTTTGTTTTTTGGTTGAGTTGATTTGGATTTTGAATCATAATTTTAGAAAAAAAACAGAAAACATCAATAAACAAGTAGTTAGTGTGTCTTCGCGGCAGTGAATCGGACACTGGCTCAGCATAATGCTGAGGTGTTAACACCTGCAGCGTTGATTTTCAGCCATCTCCGAGTGTGACAGACGGACGGTACGCTAAACGAATAAATTGTGTAATCTGTCCGGTTGTCTTATTCCGACAAAGCTAACACTGGTGCTGGGTATGTTTTTTACTTGTATCCTTCAAATGATGTGTAGTAAACTACCTACACTTTCAGTAAATAGGATAGAACCCTGTCCCTTATCCCCAGTCGACAAAAACTGATGGATTGACGAGCTACCCTTGTTTCCAGCTGATTGAATACCCCATTTGCATAACAACGCATTAGCATACACGCTCCCCCCCCCCCCGAACTAACCCCCGACTGGATTAAGTAATGGTTACGTCACATCAGCCATGTCATTTTGAACTGAAATATTTTTTCAGCTTGACGGACGTGTTATTAACCGCGGGTGTGTTTCTCTCAAAAACGCGGTCGGACCATTTGTATACATGTAAAAACACTTTATTGTACTACAGCAATTACATTACACAAATATTTAAATTTAAGAAATAAAAGTAGTACCGACAATAAGTTTTTGACAAAAAAATAATTTTCGGACTAGGTTTTGTTGCCAACTGTACTTTTTTTTCCACTATTGCCATCTACTGGTCAAGACGGATCTAACAAGCCCTAACACGACGGATTTATCATGTGTAATTTAGGAGTTCCTATGGCCACCCTGAGTCTCCATCATCAAACCAGCTCGATGGTACTACATTATTGTATTGTCATCAGAACTAAAAGCGTACGCCAATTTTCAGTTTTATCTGGGTCAAATTTTACTTACCTACAAGATTTGACCCTTACATACATAAATACATTAAAAGTTAAATAAAAGCTTGTAATAATAAAAAGGAACTTAGAAAACTCCATCAATAATAAATGTTATTACCTCCTAGGCCACGAGAGCTATGACGAAATTACCTTTTAAAATATGAAGCTGTTGTTAATACAATACAGTCAATTTTTAGGGTTCCGTAGTCAAACTAGGAACCCTAATAGTTTCGCCATGTCCGTCCGTCCGTCCGTCCCCAGTCTAGCTCAGAGACTCGTAGTACTAGAAAGCTGTAATTTGGCATGAATATACATATTAGTCACGCCAATAAAGTGGTAAAATAAAATTTTGAAAAATATTTTTTTTTAATGCACCTCCCCTACACGTAACGTGGGGATGCCTTTTTTTTTTCTTGCCTACCCCATAGTGTGGGGTGTCGTTGGATAGGTCTTTCAAAAATATTGCGGGTTTATGACAACAATTTTTCGATTAAGGGATCCGTTTATGAAATATTAAGCTTTAAAGCGCTATTTTTTGTTAGAGTCAACCCCCCCTACAGCCAAAACTAGAAATACTAAAAATCTGAAAAATATCTTCAACGAAAGCGCATATAACGAATTTTAAAGGAAAACTATCACGGCTAAGTAGAAATGATTAGTTCCTGAGATACAGGCGACTAAAGTGTTTATACCTATCAAAATCGCCTATGATAACTTTGATAGAAAAATTGTTAACGGGGGGGGCCTGCACGCGCGGGGGGAGTCGAACTGTCCATCCATGTAACAAATCGAACGACAGCCGCGCTCATAAGCGCGAGCGCCTAGTTGCTGTTCGGACGTGCCCCGAAATGCTACCTACAAGTTTGCGATTTGCGATCTGAAAGTTTACAAATAATCGATTCTAGATTATTGATTTGAGTCGAGTATCGTTTGGAAAACTTCAAATTCTATTTACTGGCCCTTGTTTTTTTTTTCAATTTTTATTAATTACTTTATAAAAGATTAAACTTTTATTGTAATTTAAAGTCGGTTTGAAGCAGTTTAGATACCTAACTACCTACATAGGTAGGTATACTGATCTCACACTTAAAAGCTTGGCTCTTGTTTGAGATATTATACTTATACGAATTTATAAGAAAAATAAATTACTTAAGTAGTAGACTTAATTAGTTCCTGAGATACAGGCGACTAACGGGTTTATACCTACTAAAAATCATCTAAGACAGCGCCAAATAACTTTAAATAGAAAATTGGTTCATACATGTTGATTTTTGAGATAGTTTTTTGTTTGTCGTTACGGTTTCGGAACCCTACACTGAGCATGGTCCGACATGCTCTTGCCCGGTTTTTATTTGTAATTATGTCTCTCAGTCATAAAAACAAAGAAAAACCCATTTTATCTCCATTGCCATGGACGTTAATTCCGATGGCTGTATTATGTAAAAAAAAATGTTTAGTTTTATTTTACCATTTCACTAACTGAAAATTTACAAGGAAATAAAACAGTCCGTGAAATGCGAAATGTATAAATTTAATTACATTTTTATTTCGATAAAACGAATATTAAAAATTCTATCGTATACATTGCTAAAAAGTTTTAACTAAATTAAATCTTAGCTGGGCCCTTGTGGCAACCTGCCAAAAATGCTGGCAGCATTTCCTCGCTGAATAACAATGCTAATATAATTTCTTAAAGGTTATTTTGTTTTTTAATAAAAAGTAGAGTTAACTAAGCGAAAGAGATTTGTCAGGATCGTAGCAGGTGCAAAGTGGTCTCTGCCTACCCCTCTGGGAAACAGGCGTGATTTAATGTATGTAGTTGTGTTTTACAACAATTCCTTTACTTTTCAGGCTGTCCGACTGTGGAACTCCCTCCCTGTGGAGCTGCGTCGGGCTAAGTCTTTGCCTATTTTTAAGAAACTTCTTCATGAGCATTTTTTGTCGCAGTCATAATTGTACTGTCTCAGTTAATTTCTCTGTCGTGTAGCTGTCTTTTTTATTGTTTTCCCTGTTGTGGATGTATTGATATTCATTTATGTATTTATATATATTTATCTGTTTATTTATGTAAGTCATATATATATTGTATTTATTTGTTTATGTATTTATTTTCTTATCTATTTATTAGTACATATATAGTGAGCCTACATTTATCACTTTTTCTATTATTATTTTTAATACTCATGTTTAATAACTTACATAGTTTCTTGTTATTGCTCGCGTGAAGTCTGTACCACCTACCTCGTAAAATATTTTAATTTGACACCTTATCCCTAGTAAGGTTGTCTGGAAGAGATCGCTAATCAGCGATAAGACCGCCTGTTGTTTACCTGTGTTGTTTTTAATAATGCTGTATCTCTGTAATGTTATTGTTTGGTGTACAATAAAGTGTTTTGTATTGTATTGTATTGTAGTGTTAAAATCTTAAGATCTCTGTTTGGGCAAAGTATTTGATTTAGTCGTTGCCCTTTGTCAGTTAATAATTGGACTCAATGCCCAATCGCCTATGTAGCAAAATGTCCAGTGACGCAAATTGACCAAGAAGTGAAATGTCCATTACATACATATAAATTGACAATTTTGTGAAGATGCCTAAATCGTAAAATACAGAATAATCATATCTATACTAATACTATAACGGTGAAGAGTTTGTTTATTTGTTTGTTTGTTTGCTTGAACGCGCTAATCTCAGGAACTACTGGTTCGATTTGATAAATTATTTCAGTCCATTTATCGAGGAAGGCTATATATCATACTCACATAAACCGAAGCAAAGCGAGGGCGGGTCACTAGTAGTCCATAAACATAACTGCTTTCGATAAGATTTGACAGTGTGCTATTCCAGCGGGCGTAAATAATATAGTTGCGTTTATCGCGATAAAGCATCCGTCACTCTCGTACATATCGCTGCTTAAATGCAAAAGCGGCACAAAACAAAAACAGATATAGTTTGATTTAATATTTAAAGTATATAGCATTCCGAATTTAAATGCAACACAAACACATTTTGATTTGTGGCCCTTTTGCATTTACGCTACGATATACCTACATATACGTGTCAGAAAGTGACGGACGTTTTATCCACATTTTGTCACGCGATAAACGCAGCCATACCAGCCCCCCAGGTATCAACTCTTTTGTCGTTATGTAATTTGGACATTATGCTACACAGACTTATTGCTATTTTGATGTTCTACGTAATGGAAGTTATGTTAATTGGGCAAAATGCTAATAATGACGCCTGACATTTCGCTTCTTGGTCAATTTGGACATTTTGCTACATAGACAATTCGGCACTGAGCCATCTGCGACCAATTAAAAAGTGAGTTGTTGAGAATAACAGCACAGTGGTTCACGTTGACTCACAAAAGTGATGGAGAGTGGTTTATTAAGTATTTTAATTTCAATATATGAGTAGATCTCATGCTATTTTAAAAGCAACCAATTTGTTACCGTATTTAAATTAAATTTGGTAAAGGTAAAGGGAGGTACCCTTAGGTCCAAACTCAATCTTACATTCTACAACAATAAGGTTGATTTCCTAAAAGTTACAAATGACTTGACATCTCTTATGACATTGACGACTTCAAGCATATTTTTCTTGAAATGGGTTCCAAATTAAGACTGCGCCAAACGTCGAGCGTCCAGTGGCGCCCTCATAACTATTATTGTGTTTTTTAATTAACTAAAGAATTTCCTTGCAATCAGTCGATACGTTTTTGTAGCGCAAGTAAAAACACAATTTATGGGATACGTAACAAACTTTAATAATAATTACCCTTTGAGTAGTCAGCTTAACGGGAAAAGATGGCTACTTTTTTCCGTTAAGTTGATAACTCGGAGGTGAATTGTTATTAAACTATGTCATATACCCTATAAGTTGTGTTTTCATTTGTAGTACAACAACCTACCGACCAATTGTAAGAAAGGTGTAGTCGCTCGTGACCGTACCTACGAAGAATTTATTTTGAAGTAAATTATCATCGCTGTTTCAAACATTGTTTTAAATTAGAAAAATACATCGGATGAAACGCTTTAAATTGCGACGTTTCTTTACACAATAGTTTATTATGTAATCTTTACCTATTGTTTACTGGAGGAAGTCTTATAAATCACAATGTTTTCAGAATGTCTTTAACAAAGATCTACGTTTATCACTTAGTGTTATAAAAATCTTGATTATTATTGGAAACAATGTGATTTATTAACGGAATCCTAGGAAACATAATAAAACGTTACTTTTTCTAGAGTTGTGTAGAACAATAAAAAACTATACTGACTTTAGAACATTAACCTTTGGGTCACCATAGATAGAATCCTATCGTAGAAAACCCGTTTAGAAACCAATGTTTACTTCAATGTAATTCGTTCCTCGTGATTTGACGCTGGCTGTCATGGTAACTCTTAATTGTATCCAATTTCAGTTCATCGATTGTATCCTTATTGTATCATTTCATCGAACGCTATTTTCTGCGTAATTATGTTTAAGATAGGTATTTAGAAATCATGATTTTTCAGGATATCTATAATTGAACGCGCTAATCTCATGGCAGGGCAGGAAGGTACTGGTCCGATTTGAAAAATTCTTTCAGTGTTAGATAGCCCATTTATCGAGGAAGGCTATAGGCTATATCATACTCACATAAACCGAAGCGAAGCGCGGGCGGGTCGCTTGTCTTAAATATGAAAGACGTAGGCTAGGTTAGGTTAGACTTGTACTACCTAAAAATAATAACTCATGAGGTGAGAAATGCCTTTCGATGAAATTAGTATTTTGCGAATATGTTCGTAGAAATGTGTTTCGATAAAATAATAAGTACCCCGCTGTAAATACTATATATCGCTCATTGAATACAAAACTGACATGCTGATGCACTAAAAATCTTATACGTATAACTTCTGATTTTAAAATGCAACAATGAACGATACGATACGATATCCTAGCGTCCTACCACGGCTCAGTACATTACCGCATATACTGTACGTGCTACACTCGCAGGGGCTGACCGTAACAATAGATATATCTGTGAAATAAATAAATAAATATGAATTACATATAAGGTAATAATTAGAGTTAACTATAGTTAACTTGTATTATTGTACCTATTTTATTTGATTATTATTACATAATCACATTTGCATGGTGAGGCCCTATCCAAGATGCATTACGATAACTACCGTTTCTATTCGTTTCGTTTTTAAGCCAATCGTATCACTGGTAGATCACGTGACTCCTCGTATCACGTGATCTACCAGTGACACGATTGGTTTAAAAACGAAACGAATAGAAACGCGAAACGCTAAGCTTTAGCGTAACGAATCCTGCGTCGCTATTGCCTAACGCACTCGCAATCTCAATTGGCTTCAAAGCGGAACAGTTGTTTTCATTTTGTATGCAGACAAGCCTTCGATTTTCAAAATAAAAACAATTGCGATTGCGAGTGCGTTAAGCAATAGCCCCTCTGGTTAGGGTAGGGCCTCTGTCGTCGCCCGCGAGAGCGTTGACCTAGGTTTATTATAACGTACTCGTAATCAACCTTTGATAACCGCTTCACAAGTGAATAAATCTGGATCAGATTTTTATTTTACAAATAGACCACAGAACTAACTACCTCTCACTTTCCAGCTTGCGTGGAGGAAGACTGCATAGACTGGGAGGGCAAGTCGATCTCACACGGGCTGCTGTACGTGCCCGGGCCGGGGGTCTGCTCCCTGTGCGTCTGCTACCACTCGGAACCTATGTGGTGCAAGGCCATCTACTGTGACCCGCCCTATGTAAGTGTTTTTTTTTTATGGCATAGAGATGACAAACGAGCACACAGGCCACCTGATGGTAAGTGGAAACTGTGACCCATAGACATTCGCATTCACAAGACTGCAGAGCAATCCTAAGACTGCAAATGCGTTGCCAACCCTGAGGACAAAGATGGAATGCCTCTATGCTAGTCATTTCACCGGCTGTCTTATCCCCAAACCGGAACACAACAATGCGAACACTGCTGTTTGGCGGTAGGTTAATGGATAAGACGGTGGTAGTGATCCGGACGGACCCTGCACAAGGTCCTACCACCCGCAAAATAGTAGTTATATATATTGACGCCTAGGAAGCTAGCGGTTCTGGGTTCAAATCCCGGTAACGGAAGATAATTGTGTGATAAGCGTGAGCATTTGTTTCTGAGTCATTGATGTTTTCTATGAATTTAAGTATTTATGTCTCTATATAAGTATTTATATCGTTGCCTAGTACCCATAGTGCAAGTCTAGAGCTTAGGATTAGGTCAATTGGTGATATTGTTTCCTGGTATTTATTATATGGTAGCTTGTCAGTGGTGAACGGATGGTAGGTGGCAGGGGTTCTCTATTTACCAAGGTAAAAAATACTGCTTTTGACGTGTTATTGTATTGTTTTTAACTCGGCTGTCATTACTGTCAAGTAAATAAGAGCTATCAAAACGTGGACAATACGATAATATTCCAAAAGCAATCAATACTTTAAAAATAGATTAACAAGTCTAACAAAAAGCAAGCTTTAAAAATCCAACTCTTGATTGGATAATGTTGTCAATATAATAACTACATATGTATATACATAAACTCACGCTTTTATTTCCAGAGTGGGGTAGTCAGAGCTACAGAATTTCCAACAAATGTAAAAACTTTTTGATAATTCTGTAACCACATTAGCTGGAAGAGATCCCTTAAAGGGATAAGTTCGCCTTTGTACATTCTAACTCTGTATTGTATTAGATTTTCTGTTTCTTTTTTTTTTGTACAATAAAGTGTTTACATACATAGGGGAGATGTGTACAAGATGATCCCTCGAGGTAAAATGATTCCCCATCGTTTCCGAGTAACCACTAGCGACATCTATTCAAATAATGAATAAACGTCGTCCCTGCGACCCCGCCAGTTGCCTCTCCAAGTGTCACGGCGGTGAGAGCACTTTGCGTGATTTTATTAGAAAAATATTGATAAAAGTGGTCCTAATCTATGGTAAGCCTATTTTCAAAGTTTCATTACTTTCTGCATGTTGAGTTTCATTGAAATGTTGTTTTATTGGCGTATTTGGTTGATGTTCAGCTATATTTTAAGCAATGTTTGAATACCGCATGTTGCATTTGAAGGTTATATTTTGATCGATGTCTTGAAAATTTGTGTTTGAGGTGAAATGATCCCTCTTCGTGTGTCTAAAATGATCCGGGATCATATTACCCCATAGTATTTTTATTTAACTTGCTTTTATTATTTGTTTGGGTCAAATTTTCAAAGTTAATTCTAAACCAGTTGCCGTCGATGGAATGAGCTGAAATTTGAAATACATGTGTAAACCTAATGACAATGCAATATTATGGTACTATCGAGCTGATCTGATGATGGAGTCGGAAGGTGATGACGTGATCTTGGCTGTACTTAATACCTATCTACCCGCTGAGTTGGGGTTCGTTGGTTTCGTTCTGATAAGCAGATGCTGTCTGAATGAAAAAAAGTATGGTTGGCACCAAAAGCTAACCCAAAAAAGTTTTTTTTTTTTTTTTTTTTTTTTTTTTTTATGGCATAGAGTAGACAAACGAGCACACAGGCCACCTGATGGTAAGTGGAAACTGTGACCCATAGGTAGACATTCGCATTCACAAGAATGCAATGCAATCTTAAGACTGCAAATGCGTTGCCAACCCTGAGGACTAAGATGGAATGCCTCTATGCTAGTCATTTCACCGGCTCTCTTATCCCCAAACCGGAACACAACAATGCGAACTCAATTTTTAAAGAAACTTACCTATTTCCAGGTCATGCCGCGAGTTGAACATTATTTAAGTACAAAATGATCCCTGGGATCATTTTAACCCTACCCCAGGGATCATTTTATACATGCATGTGTTTAAAATGATCCCTTAGTAAACTTTTAGAAAACAAGAAATAATTAAAAAAACACATACAAATCATAAAAAATAAGTATGCTGTTCCCTAGATATATAAATTCACTATCCTTTACAATTTAAATCTTGCGATTATGTCTTAACCTCTGACCACAGTAAAGATTTTCCCTTAGGGGGATCATTATGTACACATCTCCCCTACATACATACACATTTTGCACACTTAGGCGAAGATGTTTACCAGTGTATTAGTAACAGGTTGCAAACCCATCGCCTAACAGTACTACACTAACTAGAAATGACTAATTACCGTGTATTGTATTTTTATAACGCCAATTTCACAATAAACAAAATCCTAGATATTTAGTGACACCCGCGACGCTAAGACGAATCTATAAAGACACCTCGCTTGTCGAAATCGGGCCATCCGTTCCCTTCTTCTTCCTTAGGCCCTTGCCTAGGTGCACTACGCTAACTAGCGTTTCTATTCGTTTCGTTTTTAAACCAATCGTGTCACTGGTAGATCACGTGACTTGTCATATCACGTGATCTACCAGTGACGCGATTGGTTTAAAAACGAAACGAATAGAAACGCTACTTAGCGTAATGCATCTTGGCAAGAGCCGTGCCTATTCAACCGTGAAAGGTTGGCCATCAGCTTCTAGTACTTGTCTCTAGCCAAAACAAAACAGATCAAAAACATTACCCTCCTCTTTCGGCAGTCGGGTAAAAAACAAACTTTACGGTTGACAGTTCATATCGTAATTATATTCGAGCGCTCAACGTTCTCACTGAATCCACTCATGCATCCAGCACTAACCCGAGCACTGTAGTGAACAAGTTATATAATAACTTAACTTATGCTAAACTGGGTTACCTGCCGTACAAAATGTTAATTAAATTACTTCAAGTTCAAACTCGGCTAAGCTTATTCATGCTATGTTATATACCTCACTTGGAAGGCAGTTTCGCGAACACGAGTTGAGGGAGGCGATGGCTGAGATACCTATACTCGTACTCGAAAATCTACTTAAAGATCAAAATCTGACAGTTCATATCTTGATTATTTCGTTATTTTAACATTATTTCACAAAAACATAAATGAGAACTCCATATCTTCCCGTGGATGTCGTAAGAGACGGCTAAGGGAATAAAGGCGTATAATACTGTTAGGCGATGGGCTTGCAACCTGTCACTAATACACTGGTAAACATCTTAGCCTAAAAGTGCAAAATGTGGTTACAGAATTATTAACAAATTTTTAAAGTTGTTGGTAATTCTGTAGCTCTGCCTACCATGGGGTAGGCAGAGCTACAGAATTACCAACAACTTTAAAAATTTGCGTTAGGCTCACGCCTTTATTCCCAGAATGGTCTGGGAATAAAGGCGTGAGTTTATGTATGTATGTATGTATAAATGAGAACTCGTGTAACCAGTATTATTAGGGTAAGTTTTATGGATAAAAATACCTACACTTACATACATTAAATCACGCCTGTTTCCCAGAGGGGTAGGCAGAGACCACTTCTTTCTATTTGCTACGATCTTGACAAATTTCTTTCGCTTCTTCCACATTCATACATCGAGTCATGCACGCACGTCGGTTTCGGGTACTTAAGATTCGGCCCTTTTCCAGTATTTCACCGATTTTACTCGAAAAAGTACGCCTAGCGCGGCCCCTTCCGACCCGTCCACTCACTTTTGATCTGTATATCTCTTTCGTCAATCTTCTTTCATCCATCCTTTCCAAATGACCGAACCATCGAAGCATGCCCTTTTCAATCTTAGAGCCATATTAATAAACTAATCTCAACTCAAATGCTCGTCTCGAGATGTGTCAAAAGTGACAGTGTTCTATGGTTTGACATTTACTTTGACGTATCTTGTGACGGGCCTCTCAGCTAAGATGAGTTTATTAATACAGCCCGTGACTAATAGTCACTACATCGTCATACCTACACTTAAACCAAAATGCAGTTAACACAGCGAATGTGCGCCCGTTGAGGTTAGCATTTTGGTCTTAAATTAGATTTTCGACTTTACTCGTGAACGAGTGCTGTCTGTGGGGTCTACGTTAGGCTGTTTAGAAATTAAAATTGGTTACTATCAAAATTCCCTTTTCGCCAAAGGACCGTTTCAGCTAGATGACATAACAGTAAAATACAGTCAGCAAAGAGTCAATTCAGCTGAATGATATGAAAGTAGAATACTCAGTCAGCAAAGGGTCAATTTAGTAGGACGGCTCAGTATTTAAATGAGCAAGTAGCCAAACGTTTGGAAATATAAATGGTCGGTATGATTAAAATACCTAATTAGTCGAAAGTAAAATTAGTCAATTGACATGAACACAGAACGACTTAATAGCAAAACGTCTGGAAATGAAAGAAGTCCATAAAATTAGAATACGTAATTCGTCGAAAGTAAAATTAGTTGATTGTCATGACCACAGAACGAGTTAGTAACAATACCTAATTCGTCGAAAGTAAAATTTGTTGTATTTAATTATCAAGTGTCATATCAACACGCCATTTGAAGATCCAGACGTTTTGCTAACGGGCCATTTGGCGATCATATCTATTTAGTAATTAAGACATTTTGAGATACAAACGTTTCGCTACCGGGCCATTTAGCATTTATGTCTATTAAGTAATAAAGACATTCTATGATAAAGACGTTTCGCTACTAGGGTATTTTAAATTGTAACATTCTAAGATCCAGACGTTTTGCTAAAAATCCATTTAGCGTTCATGTCTATACACCGTGGGCCCGAATAACCCGAGGGATTTTAACCATCGATTTTAGAGCCCAATTGGAGTATATAAAGTAGTATAACATGTAGTCCAATAACGCACGATTCCCGAGATTTTTATTATTTAAAAATCAATTCCATAGTTAATTTAATTTGAACTCTTGTCACCTTAGCTTAAAGCATTATTTACTAAGAAAGATTCATGTTGTAAGTAGCACTATCATCAACATACAACATAAATTAATTAATCGATTTCTTAGTAAATAATGCTTTAGGTTAAGGTGACAGAGTTCAAATTAAATTAACTATGGAATTGATTTTTAAATAATAAAAATCTCGGGAATCGTGCGTTATTGGACTACATGTTATACTACTTTATATACTCCAATTGGGCTCTAAAATCGATGGTTAAAATCCCTCGGGTTATTCGGGCCCACGGTGTATAACAACAAAGACATTACACAATCCAGACATTTGAGCTATATTGTCATTTGGCGAAAAGGGAATTTTGATAGTAACCCATTAAAATGGTGCTTCCACACTAGTCTCATAAACGTTATACATATAACACGATAACATCCACTAACACTCCATAACATTGTGTTACAACTTATTAGACGTTTGAAACGCTCCCACACTGGTAAACATTTACAACATGTTTGTTACCGTGTTATAATTTGTTGTACTTAAGTGCAGCATTTAAAAAGTTATATAAATAACATTGTAACAATGTATAACTTTTGTCATAATGTGTGATAAAATGTTATAATACAAATGTGTTTTAACGCTATATAACATTTATAACAGCTAGTGTGGGAGCACCATAAAAGCTTGTCCATATACAGATTGATCTTGGACCTTTTAATACAGGGTATCCTGGATGTGTAACGCAATATTTTGTGATAATGTGGCCAGTTGGTACCTACTGGAAAATTGGCCCGATATTGTTTTTTTCCAAAAAAAAATTATCTTTCCTAGGCACTAGTAATGTCGTGCAGTAATACGACGCACAATTTAAATTCGCACACTAGAACTGTCGAGCACTATACCCTGTCCACGATAAAGAGCTAGTATAGCGGTGTCTCTTTTGCACTTTTGTATGTAGTGAACTATGGCACCTTACTGTCATGCTCGGCTTACATGCTCCGTCGCTCGGAATATTTATTATAATATCCCTTATGATTTTTCTGGTTTAGTTAAATAATAAAGAATACAATAAGTATATACTTCTGTATTCATTTATTCAAACTACTCGTGTTAAACCATAATGAAAAGAAGAATTGGTGGACTTACCCTAATGCCGCATAAGTATTTTTAAGAAAACTAAAAGTATTTATTGATCATAAATATTGAAATCAAAAATAGTTCATGTATAATAAAATCATTTATTTAACTAAATAGGAACTAAACAACATTATAATTCAAGCAATTAAAATGCAAGATAGTCCAGTAAACAAGCCGAGCCACAGATTAAACCGGTAAAAATTTAAAGGAGAGCACTATAACGCGTCCGCACTGTGCAGGAGACAGATGTTGACTGGACTTCGACCGCCATGTAAACTCACCCGGTGCACGTGCGTCGCCCTTATCGCTGACCAATCACGTGCTGTCCAAGTTTTCTAGTACTAGCACTTTATCGTGGACAGGGTAAAGTATTGTCGTGCAGTAAATATGTCGCACAAATTAACTTCGCTTAAAGGTACTGCCGGTCACTAGTATTGTCGAACAGTGATACGTCGGACACTATCACTTCGCGTAATTGAAGTGTTGGTCAAAAGGAATGTCGCACAATAGTACATTGATCACTCGGGGTACATTGATCATTGATCAAATGTGGTTACAGAATTATCAAAAAGTTTTTACAGTTGTTGGAAATTCTGTAGCTCTGCCTACCCCACTCTAGGAATAAAGGCGTGAGTTTATGTATGTATGTATGTATGTATCACTCGGGGTCGCACTCCAGTAATAATCCCTGGCTAGTTAGTACCTACTGAATAGTTAAGTATGAAATGCCACTTTGCAGTCGTTTTTAAGCGACAGCCTACTTTCAGTGTTAAACTGTATTCAATAGAATATATAGCTTTTATACTAAGCGACTTTATTCAAACCCAAATGCCTTTATAAGAGCTATTGTTCTGTAAATATCTTTGTCCTCGAACATATTATACGAAGCTCATTTGCATACATATTCAAAACAATGGAATAACTGAAGTACCTAATTTCGTGGTCCATGACACCGCCGTAATTAGATACTCTCCAGTCACGATTCCAATTAAATGCTTATTACATTGCAATAGGTATTGAAGTCTTTCGGTTTCAAGTATAGTCCATTTTAAGAGCAATTGAGAGCGGATAAGAGACAGGTAGGTATACCTAGTCACTAGTAATAATATATTATCCAACATTGGGCGCAAAAATATCTGACTCGCTCTTATACCAATAAATACGTGTGAGATATGTTTGCGCCCAATGTTGGATAATATATTATTGCTGGGTAGTGATTCTCTGAACAACGACGGTCGGACGGACGGACGAGTGAATGGCCAAGCGGCGAGTTTAAGTAGTCCCGTCAGTGCGAACAAAACACATTTTAGCGCGTGCATTTTCAATTTAGCAGCATGGTTTCTACAGATGGATCGAACGTATAAGGCTGCTTAACTGGAAATGCACGCGCTAAAATGTATTTTGTTCGCTCTGACGGGACTACTTAAACTCGCCGCTTGGACATTCGTCCGTTCGACCGTCGTTGTTGAGAGAATCAATACCCTGAAAAACGTATAAAAACTCGGAATGGCCACAAGAGCTAATAAATATTAGCAGTTAGAATAAAAAATAAAAACAAAAACTTATCTATCACGGTGCAAGACCACTTAAAAAGTTTCGATATGTTTTCCTACAGAAACAATTGAATAGCTAGTATTCATTAAAACGCAGGCAAAGTTGCTTAGCGTACATTTTCCATTACTTACTTAGTTGCGAGTACAGTCCAACTAGTAGTAAGAGTTAGTTGTGCTTGTACAGCGCGCTTTGAGAACTTTGATTGCACAGTGATTTGTTAGATTAGTTCTAGGTGCCAGTGGACACGGTGGTTATTATTAGTTTAGTTGTGGTTTGATCATCGTATTTCAATGCTTGATTGTTATATTTTTTAATGATCAAATGACCTAGTCCCACACTATGTTCTAGGCTTGTACGATGGGTACTAGACAACGATAAAGTGAAAAAAGTAACCATGTTATACACCTTCGATTGTGCTGTGATTTGTTAGATTAGTTCAAGGTACCAGTGGACACGGTGCGCTTATAGTTTTGATGTGGCTTGTTTCTCGTTTTCTTAATGATGGATGATGTTTTTAGGGTTCCGTACAAAAAATTCAAAAAGAGAACCCTTACAAGATCACTCGTGCGTCTGTCTGTCACAGCCAATTTGCTCCAAAACTACTGGACCGATGAGTTGAAGGTTATTTTTGAGGGACAAATCAGGAAAAATAAAAAAATGTTTCGCAAGCCTTACTGTGTCATATATCAAATGAAAGGGCTTGTTATGAGGATTTCAAATATATTTTCATCACACTTGCTCGTAAATAGTGTCCTAACATGCTAGAAAAATCGACCGTAAATCCAAAATAATACCCGCGGGCCTTTTTTTTACCATTACGTTACTTAAGTGCGTAATAGCTTTTTTTTTAAATATTATACGTGGGCTCGAACTATCACAATACGTCAGGACCCCAATTCTTGTGCCATTCGATATGAAGTTTCATTCGAGATGAAAATGTCAGTTGAATACTATTTCCTAACAATCTCGCATAATAAACTATTGATCTCATATGTCACTAGAATCGGACTCCGAACACGTTTGACATTATCTGTGGTAAGTCACAGACAATAACGTAGTCTGCCGCTAATAAGTTAAAAATATGATCTTTTGTCTGATTTTATTTCATTTCCTCGCAATTGTGATGAAAAACATTGTATGTTACACGGGTGGTAAAGGAAATACAAAGCTCGAGTCATTAAAGCCCTCAGCCTTCGGCTTCGGGCTTCTAACAGACTCTCGTTTGTAATTCTTTCTTTACCACCCTTAATACACAATGTACTATTTTGTTATTATTGTAAAAGAAACAGTTTTGTTCATGAAAGAACACGAAAATTGACCATTATTTTCCCCTCCCTGTGCCTGTGCTTGAAAAGCAGATTAAATGGGATACTTAGTAGGGCTAGGGCCGAGTTCACGAATCAATGTAACACACGGTTAAGTCACCTGTTATTCAATACATTTGACGACCATCAAACAGCTAACCGTCCGTTTAATTATTGGTGAACACTGCGCTAACTCCTCCAAATATAGAGAGTTATCGCTTCACCACACATTTAAAAAAAGTAATCCCAATTTGAACTTTTTTATAACCAATCTTCAGTGACCTTAAAAATGGATCTAGGTAAATAAGCCCCGTTTGAATTCAGCTCAAATATTTTGGCAGAGAATATAAAACCTTATTTGGCACGAGGCTCAGCAATGCGTTATGAATATGAATACCGAGCCATATGGCCGATACATGTTTAAAATGGGAATCTGCTGGCGATATTTAAAAAGTATCGGCGGCATGGAAGCTGCTCGCCAGTGTACGCCCGCCTGAAAAATTACTAGCGATTCACTTCGATTTATACAAGTTAAATAGTGAGATACATTCAGGGAAGCATCTGTATATAAAATAAAAAAAAAAATTAGGGGACAATCTCACACCAAGTAGTCCCAAACTAAGCTCTAGGCTTGTACTATGGGTACTAGACAACGATATAAATACTTATATAGTGAAATATATACTTAAATACATTAGAAAACATCCATGACTCAGGAACAAATATTCCCGCTCATCACACAAATGTCTGCCCTTACCGGGATTCGAACCCAGGACCGCTAGCTTCGTAGGCAAGGTCACTTGCCACTAGGCCACCGCGTCGTCATATCATCGTCATCTATAGTAACAATTTACAATACGAGTAGTAGATTGTTAACCAAGGGATGAAAGTGATCAATTGCAGCCCGAGAAATTTAGGCTGCACGAGCGATAGCGCCTATAGTTCGAGGGTGCAAGTGATACTTTCACCCGATTTAAACACTCTACTTATCATTTCGATTACGAGGAACGTAAAAAAAAAGGTTATTTATAACATTTTTGAGAAAAAAAAAATCATCAAATACGAGGAGTGCATAAACACTAAAAATACATTGCTGTGATGTGTGGGAGACATCCGCGCTGTGTCGTGTGCTGCGTCTGTCCACCTGCCGAGGCGCCGCACCGCCTGCGGTCTAAGTTGCGCTACGCACCTCCTTATTACCACTGCGCTCCTGGTACTTTATTCAGAGTATGAGTCATGAAAATGATACTCTATGTACCTATGTTTCTGTGTTAAATAAAAATATCTCAGACAAGCTGTTCCCGTGTCCACTTCGTTGGGCAAAACATTTTTTTTGAGTTAATAATTTTCCCGCTAATTCCCGTTCCCGTGGGAATTTCGGGAATTCTTTTCTTAGTGCACCTCTACGGTACCTAAGCTACGTCCCTTCCAAATTTCAAGTGCCTACGTTTAGCCGTTTAGGCTGTGCGTTGATATGTCAGTCAGTCAGCCAGTTTCTCCTTTTATATATTTAGATTCGATTGCCAAAGTAGATTCAACCCTCTCCTGTTAGTGATGAGGTTGTGATTGCTACAGGAAAATTATTTGAGTTGCTGCTATATGGTTAGAGATAATGTAGCCTGCTAATATAAATAAATAAATATCAGGGAACAATCTCAGACCAATTGACCTAGTCTCAAACTACGCTCTAGGGTTGTTTTATGGGTACTAGACAACGATAAAAATACTTAAGTATATGGAGAAACACATTGAAAATATCCGACTCAAGCTAACGCAAGAACTTTTGAAATCGGTTTCCAAACACAATTTTACCTCTTTATAATATTAGTATCGATGTCTAAAGTCTCCCGCGTGCTGCGATGTCCTTCATTAGGGTGTAGTCGTACCTATATTATGTTCATAAAATTAAGTGCATGTTTGTTTGTAACTTTATTAGCGGGCCTGTTTGGTCTATAATGACGTTATTGAATAGGATTACCCTTGTCCCGACCTACGTCTCGATTGTATTTGTTGTCGTAAGACGATTACTAGCCAACTTCTCGATTAAACCTGAAGAAGCCATAGCATAGGCTTTGAACCGATTTCAAGGATGAGCTCTTTAGATTGTTGACAAACTCGAACAAAAAAATATAACTTATTTCAGTACGGGCTTGATTACTGACAGCAAGGTATAAGGCACATGCTGAGCTGAGTTCTTTTTGACCTCACAATCCAGCGCAGTCTATTAAGTAGCTACCTGAGGCCTCTACATGTCTGTCTCAATGTTCTACCGTTTTGTTTTTTTTCTGTCAAAATGTTTGGTTATGTTTATTGTGTTGCACTGTCACATATAAATGGTGTGAGTTTGAAATTCAGATATTTTTTCTCCATTTGCAAAGTAAGTGTTCTTGACGATTAGGTTCGGGACCTATACGCATATTACAGTCGAACTCACTAAAAAGTTAGAAAATTCCACCATTTTCACAAAACCATATAAATCTAAACAATTTCTTTGTTTTCTTTCTTAATAAGTAATTATTTATTATGATAAATATGATTAGCGTTGCAAATTTCAACGTTGATTGAATAAAAACCAATTTGATCTACTTTATCGTAACTCTAAAATCATTTGTCGCTCAAAAATTGTTTCCGGATCCTGGTCACGGCACCGAATTACCGGTTATTTCCGAAAACTTTCACACGCGTGGCATCCCTAGTTCCCGCCAACTAATCCTCAGGCTTGCGATACGCCTGTCTTTGTAACTTCACACTGTAGGTTTATTTCACGAGCCTCCATTCACAAAATAATTACTTTATTTAGACAATGGAGTGAGAGAGCCGTTTAAAACCGGTATTTTTTAGTTCACTTCACTGAGTAAGCTTAGTCCGCCATCTTTGTCTGCAGTGCGATTACGGCTTTAAAATAATTTATACTACGAGGTACTGCAGCTGCCAATGCCTACTTGAATTATTTAGGTTTCATGCTAACTGGAAAACAAAGTAAGAAAAACATTTTGTTTTGTTGTCATTTTGCTTCTGTAGTGCTTCGGGGATGCTAGCGGAGGCAGGGGTGGGTAGCTTCTCCAGTATTGTCAGAGGGCGCATTGCCTCTCTTCTCCATCGAGTGCGGGGCAGCCCCAATTGCCTCATGCAGACGGTTGCGGGGAGACTGGACGTGGACAGTGCTATTATGCAGCACTGGACGCGCGTCCAACTCTCAAAAGATACGCAACTGTCTAATGTACATTTAATTAAATTTTAATTTTAACTAACTAATATAATTATAAGACCAATGTTACTAACACTACATGGGCAACGCCTGAAATAAATGATTTTTTTTTTTTTTTTTTTTTTTTTTAAATTGAAACAGAGCGGATTGAAACATCAAAATTGGTTCATCATTTTTTAACTTAAATATGTGAAAATAAAAGTTTAACATAAACAGTTGTTTTTTTCATTAACTATACTTACAGTAAAAAAAACAGTCTAAGATTTTTACTAACGTGGCGGCCTTAGGCAAGCTTACGTAACAGAGCTATCACCATTTCCGACTCTAAAGGCTCAGCACAGTCAGCACACCACGGGTAAATCTGTATTCATTTTTGTTTGTACACTTAATTCCTGTTTGTTTCTCCAATAAAAATAAAAAAAAAAGAAATCGTAGGTATAGATTTTTACAAAAAAATCTGTGAACCATAGAAGCACTTGGAAATCTTGAAATCGCGCCCTACGGGATTACCTCCGCAATTGATTTAAATTCTGTGGATCGGTACAGATTTGTTGCGGTACGGTGCCGTATGCCGCTCGAAGATTCAAAGACAACGTGTTTTCGATAGAGAAAGCTTTATTCACGTCAACGTCCTTATCTCGAGCATCTATCCGTGCAGAGGCCCTTGCCAAGATGCATTACGCTACTCGTAACTAGCGTTTCTATTCGTTAAATCTCGTCGCCGCCCCGCGTCGTCGTTCGCCGTCGTCGTCGGGGTTAAGTTTCGTCGAATAAAAACGCTAGTTAGCGTAATGCATCTTTGTAAGGGCCTCAGAGCGTCGGTGGCCTAGTGGCTTAGAGGGTGGACTCGTGATCGTAAAGAACCGAGTTCGAACCCAACAGTCACTATGTACCAATGAGTTTTTCTAACTTAAGTATATTACCCGATGCTTTAATGGTAAAGGAAAAACATCGTGTGAAAACCTGCACATTCGAACAGCATTCATTATATAAGAGTATAAGAGGGTTATTGTACAAAAAAAGAAAGGGCCATCTGTAAGATAATATAAAATCTATGCGTCCAGACTATTGTACATATGCCTCCCCAATGAAGGCTTAATATCTCACTAATTCCTTTCCATTTCAGTTCTGCAAGAACTTCCGAGTGGGCGAGCGATGTTGCGAGTTCGAGTGCCTAGACCCACCGGGAGAGGACACGAGGTACCGAGAGCGGCAGAGGCTGCGGGCCCTCATCCTGGCAGGGAACTCCTCAGCGCACCACATCACACCGTCCCAGGACCTGAAGTACGGGATCTCACTGCTGGCAGTCGCAGTGGCTAGGCTAGTTTGAAGATAAGGATTTGGGCTGGACAATAACACTTAGTGGAGGAATTTTGATAAGGATTTAGCTCGTGAGCGGTATTGAAGTCCAAGGCTGAAAATTACCGCTTTGCTCTGGAGTGGGATAGTTGGCTAGAGGTTTTATTGAAGTAATTTGCATTAAACAGGTAATTCGAGGCGTCCTAAGCTTAAATAAAGCCTTTTAGTCTGGTAAGAAGCTGTTGTATACTACTTATATTACAGCCAGCTATCAACATGAGGTGACATAGTCAACTAGAAGGGGATTACAAGAATAAGATAGAGCGTGAGAGGACGTAAAATTAAGATGGCCGTGTTGGTTATATCGATTTAGTTCAAATTGGTTCTGTAAAAGTCACGCTTAAGTGATCACTTATGCATCCATTGATATAAAGGTTACATCTATAATTTAAGTATGGCATTTCCGGCACCACCAATAGGGATATAAAGAATAATCAAATTCGTGATTGGAAATTTGTGGAAAGTGGAGTATTTTTCATATTTAGAAGCGTTTATTCCAGTGCTGATATTCACATTCATATTCTTTATTAAGTATTGTACAGTCAAGGGCAAAAATATGTATACACTTTAGTACCTTGTCACTTTAACCACTGTGACAGTTCATATATGGCAGTTCAAATATGACGTAAATAGACAAGGTACTAAAGTGTATACATATTTTTGCCCTTGACTGTACATACATCGATAACAATGGTTTATAGTTTAAAACTATGACACAGAATACTAGTATTTCTTAAACAATAAACAGTTGAAGGTATAACTGTCCTAATTTAACTTTTCGAAGCTTTGGGAATGTATTGAACCTGTGGGGCGATTCTCGGTTACGATCAGTATGAATTCCTATTCGGGATTCCATAGACTGTCACTCCAAGCAGATTCACGATAGAGATTCATCGCTCGAACGGCCGAGAATTGACCTCCTAGACTGTATTGTTAAATCAGTACCAAATTAAAGTAGGGTTTCCAGTTCCATCAAATACAGCGCTACCGGGACATTTGGTACAAGTCGATAAAAACCTGTACCGAAATCCCAGCGGGCCTAGTATTTATTTATCGCGTGAAAAAATGTGGATAAAGCATCTGTCCCTCTCGTACTTATATACATGTCAAAAAGTGACGGATGAGTTATCCACATTTTGACACGTGATTTGAAGCAAAAACTGGTAATAAATTAGTAATCACTTGCACTTAATTTGAAATTGTTTCAATGATAGTTTTTTTAATCTGTGGTCCAAAAATCTGTGACGACAAGAAATATGTTCTCATTTAAATTAATAGATTGGATGTAAATTACAAATATGATTTCACTGGAATCGTAAAAATAGGTGAATATTGTTAACATTATCTGGGAACAATAACACTAGAGTAGCACGTTTAGTAAAATCCTTACAAGCGTTTTTCAATGCTGCGAATCTGTCAAGCGACCATTCATACTATCGCTTCGTTCTTACTCGAATAATGTAGTACAAAAGATATAAGCTAAAAGTAGCTATTCGTCATGGGAATATTAAAAACTTATGTAACTAGTTTGGTCAATATGATTCGGCTGTCTGTTGCGATAACATTGGCATTACTTCCTGAAATATAATTAAATTAGTCCCTTAACCTGACTTTACCCTTGTGCATTTTTCTTGTGCCAGAGTGCTCGTAACCATTATATATATGTAAAAATAAATCTAAAACCCTTTCACCTACTAACCAACCATACATTATGTAACGTTGTTGAGCTTCAACCGTAGATATCTCAAAACAATGCAAAATAATCTAGTACGATAGGAAAAATTGTGGCTGTGAAACATTTGAATATAAAAGGCTAGCAACTCTACCGAGGGAGTACGCGAGGCCGAACGAGAGGCACGGAAACACATTATGTAAAAAGGTTTGAAGAAAAATAACCAAGACTTTTTAGCAAATATGAATATTTTTTCTCGGAGGTTGAATATTATTTTTCTTGATTTGTACAGTCGTGAATTTGAATTTGATAGTTAACTATGGAATTGTGTTGCTTAAGGCAAACGATGTATTTATTTATTTTGTTCCAGTTAATACTCAATATTACTGTACTATACAGTAATAACATGGTTTCTTTTAAATATGTCTAGAAACAGGAGTGATCTTCCGACGCATAAACGTTAATCTCTATTACTTGTTGTTCTTAACGAAATTAAGTTTAACAGACGGATCTAACTTGAAATATGCGGCAGTCTTTTGCTTTTTTTAACTTACGCTACACAAACCCCGGTATAGCTACCAATACCCCGATAGAGGTACGGACTACAAGACGTAGTAAACTTTAACTAGGGCACTAAATTTTACGATCCTTCATGAATCGTAAACTGATAACAAATGGTGGAACTATCTTGGAACATGCCAGATGTTTTCACGATCGCCTGTTAGGGTTTGCAATTCGAATATTCGAATATTCAAATTATTCGAATATCCGATGAAAATAAAATTCGAATTTGGCAATATGACATAATTATCCGAATAAATCGGATATTTTGAATAGTTCTAAAATAGGATTGAAACAATGATTTACCTTTAATAAATCAGTCTTTCTTCTTACTAACATTAGGTGCAGGGATTATAGTAAAACGGGAATGTAAACATCACGTTTGTGATGTTTTTATTTACTATATTTCAAGTTTTGCTCTCTATAACTTATGATCAGAACGAGTTACACAGTAGCTAGCAAGGGATAAAGTGAGGTCACTCGCTCGCTACCTGCTCCAGGCCTGGTCGGATATTGCAATGCAAACCCTACACCTGATATTGTAAAAGGGTATACACGATTATGTTACATGTCTAACAATGATAAACCGTCGGTTATTTTGACAAAACATGGTTGCAATATTGCTTGGACAATGTAAGACCGAGATAGGCATGTAGAGGTATATAAATAACTTTAGGTATGGGGTATTTGACAGGGAGTTATAGAGCTAACACATTAGTTCAGAACAAAAGGAATGCACACGCGTCACGGTGCTGGAGCAAAATGGACTCGAAATCGTTAGTATCAGTACCTATATCTATTTTTCCCACGGGCGGAGACTTATCTATAGTAAGTAGGTACCTAAAAGACCGAGTGCCACATGGGTAAAATCAAGTTATCCTGAGGGCCACTATCCCGTTAAATTCCTTAAAATATATTTTCGAGATAGTACACATATATTAAGCTGTACATGTTGATTTAAGGTCTTTTTATCTCCCACTGTTGAGCAAAGGCCTCCCTCCACTTTTTCCAGATTTTCTGGTTCTGAATAATCTCTGGCTTATACAAGCGTAGCCTACTAGCCCCCTTACTTATTAACGTGACATAAGATTGGAATAGTTTATGCCATGCTTTGTCCTTATCTGTAATTGGGATATTTGCATCTGACAGAAAGTGACAAAGCATGGCAAAAACTATTCCAAGCTTATTCCACGTTTATAAGTAGGAGGTTAAAGTATATGTAGGTAGAGATATTGAAACAATCGCTAGCATATCGTTCTATCCCACCTAGGTTTACTTAACTACAGTACTCTCACTCGTGAAGGTGTTATGAATAAACTTTGGCAGCGTAAATGCGTCATAAAGGCTTAGTTCTGACAGGCAAATGGCGGCGTGACGAGGCAAGATATTTGGAAAGCTTTTAGTACTTATTTGCTCGTAGACGATGGTCTTGTAAAGGATTTCGTTGGAAATGATACCTTGAAATACATCATTTCTGATCAGAATCGGAGAGGTTTATAAATTTGGAATGGTAGTGTCTGTCCGAAATCTTGGATATAAAGCGCAATCGCTCATAGAAATAATTAGTGAAGCCCCTTTGGTATGTACCTACAGATTAGAGTTTGAAGTATCCCGGTATTTTCCAGTAAATATAAGTAGGTACTTTTCAGTACTCTTCCAGCAATGTCTTGCTTTCCGGCCTCTACTATATTGAATTATTACAAACTTAGACCACGAATTACGACTAAGCAAAAGCAAAAGATTTTCACAGGAATTTGTCATCGGTGAGTTTTGATCCCACCTAGCTGTTTTTGGTTTAGGGTTGTGTAAAGAAGCTACGTTGTACCTGTCTTAAAGTTTCACAAGTTTGTAACACTTTCTAGTCTAGATTTTATAGATTTAGCTAACTTTGTCTACTAAAACAATCTACATGAAGTTTGGACGAGAATGTAACTTTCAAAGTCAATTTATTACCTTCTTTTGGTCCATAAGGCCAGCGGTTATGGAAGAAATGCATTCCGTCACTTCGATACTATCTTTTCTCTTCACTTTCCCAACTTTTTAGCACTTAATCACGCTGATATTTGCACAAATAGAACATCAACAAACAGATATAATTTTTCTTGTTTAGCCATTAACTGTCAAACGTAACGTTTCGATACTTCTTTGTTTACATTTCTGGATTTCATCCGCGGCTGTCACATTTGACAGTCGTCCATATATTTTTCTTACAATTGAACTTGTTTCAGCTTCCACATGAATATATTCTAATCCTGAGCATCATGTAGGACATTTAATCATAGATCTTCACTAATTACTAAAATATATAATTCATTTACTTACAATTTGGCTGGTCATTATTAGTCTTCCGTGTCGAACAAAACGCAGCCGTAAGTTGGCAACCCGGTAATTTTTGGTTTCGTTTCAGGCAAGTTGTGTTCGAGTGTATGGATAAACGTCACCCATTTTGGCTTTTTATTTTAGTAATGCTTTTCGGTAAAAATAGGATGAAGTCTGAAGTTTCCCTTCTATTCCCCATTCTTTATGTGTGTTCGTTTTTCAATAAATTATGTCTTTGATTTCGGTCGGTTTCGTCCAAATAAATCTCTAGCTTCAACGACGAAACGGAACACATGACTATTGGTTCTCGATCTTTCTATCGACCTTTTTTGACCTCTGCATTCAGATTTTTCTCGACCATGTGAACACACACAATTTTAAGTCGCTGGATCAATTTCTCGCTTCGGGGTGAGTTTTGAGTCGAAAAGGTGTCTTTTATTTGCCTAATGTGGTGACATTCTAATAAATCTGTTCAATTACTTTCAGCGTTCGGCCCAGATTGTTTAATTTAACTTCAAATGATGTCCTAACTAAGGAGAATCACTACTGTGTCTGTCCACGTTTTGTCCATCCACTACTCAGGTGAGGTTTCTAAACTTATTTATTCGTATCTAGTTGGAAGCGGTGACATTGTTTTGTTGACAATGTTTCTCAAAGCATTTGTTTTAATTTCAGTTATTCACCGATGAAAATCCCTTAATTTATTATAATACTTCAACGTCGCTTCACTCTTTTACGGCGGCCCCACAACTACACGGGTGTGCTGATGTCCGACGATTTAAACAAAACTATCACTATTGAGGGAGAAAACGGAAGTCCAACCGCGTGTACATCGGGTACCGCGATCCACAAGTCAGATTCTGCTACAATTCAATGGTAACGGCGGGCGCTGTTTGACCTGTAGCCAAGCTGTGTCTGACCTCTGCTCATACGGGATCCTGCGGGTGATGTTCTCCGGGTGAAGCTCCGTGTTTCATTTCGACCAACACACTCCAACTCTTACTTCTAAAGCCGGTAAATTCTAACCTTTTCTTTAATAACTTTATAACGGTACCAAAGCAACCGAGAAAGCCTCGCTCTTAAGTAACTACTTATAAGATAATCCTAGTGCCAACTTGGCAATCTGTAAAGAGGGTAAGGGGAGGATTTACTTAATAAATGTTTACTTGTTACTGATTTATGACTTTTATTTAGCATATTCTCATTTTGACGGTGAACTCATCTGGCGCTCATAAGTATAAATTTGATGAGTCTCCACCGCTCTGGTCACCTTCGAATCACACGGCCTGTACTCATGCTCGGTTCATTTCAGTGGCGCCCAACGTGGGGCCAGTTTGAGAATTTGCTAAGTAAATTTAACAGGTTGCTTTGGAATAAGTATTTTTATTATAACTGAGTAGTGTATAAGATATTTCTTTTGTGTTTTATTATTAAGAAACATAACCCAATAAGGGAAAATGTTTATTGTTATCGGGATTTAAACTATAAATCTGAATCTTTAAAGGTTTGAACTTAGAAATTTAAAACCTTACTTGAAGTTTTAAATGAAATTTTCTCATCCTAAATTTATTAGAAATTTGCATTGAAACTTGAAGTTAAACTTGTTTTTAAACTCGAATTTGCTGGTAATCCTTAACTTCGTGGTTTGATTTAACTAGTTTACTGTGATACAACTTATTTATAAATTATTCTTTTTTCTGGTTTAGTATCAGTGTTTTAAGCTGTTTTTATTGAGACTGTCTGTTGTTCAAATTTACTGTAATTTTATACTATGAACAGTTAGAACTAACTTGTAATATTTTAATATTATTAGACTTGTAATTTTTTTTTCGGACGCTTTGGGTTGCTATTAATTTAACCTTAATTCTCTTATACCAGCGAAATAAGAGTTGTTTTTTTATTGTGTTGGACTTCGGCTTTATTCTTAACGGTCTACTATTTATTTCCATAATTTTAGTACAAAACAAGATGGACTTTTTATTAGCCGGTTGCAGTATTGCACATCTGAAAAAAGACGAAATCAGTCATGAACTAGTTATTAGAGGTTGTAAGGTAAATCCAGTATCTCGTCGTCATAGTTTACAACAGGTGCTTGCACAGACAGCCGAACTAGCTAATAAAGGTGGTGTAAATTTTAATCTTTCTGGAAGTTCAGACGTGTCGATGGAAGTATCAGTCCTACATACTTTGAAATCCCTATCTGGTAAAAATCTAGGAAATTTTCACATTAAAGATCTAGTCCGTCCTGGCGAAGCTGCGCCCACTTCTTAATGTTAGATATTTCCCTGTGTGGTATCCGGGTCCGAATAGTGCCACTCCATTTCTTCCGTGGATGTCGTAAGAGCCGACAAAGGAGATGAAGGCTTCCAATACCGTTGGGCGATGGGCTTACAACCATCACCCCTACGCTGGTAAACATCTAAGCCTAATTGTGTAACTCTACCTTTCCTACTCTAAGAATAAAGGTGGTATTTATTATGAGTTACTATATTCATATTTCATTATTGACGTTTTCTGGAGTAAAGCTTAGTGTTTGTAATTAACATCACCGGTCTTTGCTCAGATTCTTTGTTTCAACGTCTCTACTGCAGACATCGTATCTGCTTTGTCAACGGATAGCTTGTTAGGACTGAGTGTCTCGTCCTCATCTAATAAAATTCTTTCATATTCCACGGGACTACTTTCTCGTGTATAGCTCATTGGTCGTGTGTCACGCCTGAGGTATGTAGCCTAAGCTAAAGGCTCTAAACTAACTTAACATTGGTGTCGCTCATCTAAGCGTCTCGCCTCCTTTACTCACTCTTATAAATATTGTAATCTTACAGAAGATGATACTTTTCGAAGTTAATTATATATAAAATGCTGAAAAAAGTAAATATTTGCAAAACTGTTTTCCAGCCTCATTTTTTTGTTGGATTCTAGGTATTTGAGAAATGGTCAGCATAGTCTGCCTTTCCGATCCTATTCCAAAGTGCATTGTTAATAAAGTAAACATCTAGTGCCATAGTTAATAATTTTGAAATAGGAGAATTTGAGTCGACTCACTCATTCATTACTAGTAAATTGTAAGTTAGCAAGTACCGTGTAATTTTATTAGGTTAGTGCGCGCACATATTAGTTAAGTTGTAGTGTGAAGGGGTTTAGGTTATCCGTGGAACGTTAGGATACCTACTCTCCGACACATGATTTCACATGTCTGCCCACACTTGGCACAGATAAACCAATTTTCTTTGGATTTTCTTCGTATTGTCCAAAAACTTAGTTGTAAGCATTAGGTCTCACATATTAGTTAAGTCGTAGTGTGAAGGGGTTTAGGTTATCCGTGGAACGTTAGGATACCTACTCTCCGACACATGATTTCACATGTCTGCCCAAAATTGGCACAGATAAACCAATTTTCTTTGGATTTTCTTCGTATTGTCCAAAAACTTAGTTGTAAGCATTAGGTCTCACATATTAGTTAAGTTGTAGTGTGAAGGGGTTTAGGTTATCCGTGGAACGTTAGGATACCTACTCTCCGACACATGATTTCACATGTCTGCCCACACTTGGCACAGACATTTTTTTTTATGTTTGGACTTTTCTTTGCTGTCCAGAACATAGACATAGGCATATTTGTTAAATTAGTTAAGTAGTAGTGTGAAGAGGTTTAGGTTATCCGTGGAACGTTAGGAAGCCTACTCCACGACACATGATTTCATTTGTCTGCCCACACTTGGCACAGACAAACCATTTTCTACTTTTCTACAGTTGTGCAAGACGTATCTGTATAGTATGCTCCTCTTATAGTTTAATTTAGTAAAGCTTATAGGACCACTAAGTAGTCTAGATTCCGTCGCTTACACCATGGGTGTAAACGGTCTGAAAATATTTCTTACTTTGCTCTTCTTATTTGGTGATAAGCCATTCTGCCCTACGTTGTCAGAATGTGTCTTGCTTATTTCACCTCAAAGCTCACTAGCTACCTCTAGCTTCATGCTTCTCATACTTAGGTTTCTGATATTCTTTCTTCTGTTCAGTTAAACCATGTCTTAAATACTAAAAAAAAAATAACATAATTTATCTCTACTACTCCCCTTTTATTTTTACTCATAGCGAGGAGGCTTATAATAATTTTATTTCAGAATTTAGTTAATTCTGAAATAAAATTATTTTACCCAACTAAAACGGTACTGTAACACTTTCTAGTCTAGATTTTATAGATTTAGCTAACTTTGTCTACTAAAACAATCTACATGAAGTTTGGACGAGAATGTAACTTTCAAAGTCAATTTATTACCTTCTTTTGGTCCATAAGGCCAGCGGTTATGGAAGAAATGCATTCCGTCACTTCGATACTATCTTTTCTCTTCACTTTCCCAACTTTTTAGCACTTAATCACGCTGATATTTGCACAAATAGAACATCAACAAACAGATATAATTTTTCTTGTTTAGCCATTAACTGTCAAACGTAACGTTTCGATACTTCTTTGTTTACATTTCTGGATTTCATCCGCGGCTGTCACATTTGACAGTCGTCCATATATTTTTCTTACAATTGAACTTGTTTCAGCTTCCACATGAATATATTCTAATCCTGAGCATCATGTAGGACATTTAATCATAGATCTTCACTAATTACTAAAATATATAATTCATTTACTTACAATTTGGCTGGTCATTATTAGTCTTCCGTGTCGAACAAAACGCAGCCGTAAGTTGGCAACCCGGTAATTTTTGGTTTCGTTTCAGGCAAGTTGTGTTCGAGTGTATGGATAAACGTCACCCATTTTGGCTTTTTATTTTAGTAATGCTTTTCGGTAAAAATAGGATGAAGTCTGAAGTTTCCCTTCTATTCCCCATTCTTTATGTGTGTTCGTTTTTCAATAAATTATGTCTTTGATTTCGGTCGGTTTCGTCCAAATAAATCTCTAGCTTCAACGACGAAACGGAACACATGACTATTGGTTCTCGATCTTTCTATCGACCTTTTTTGACCTCTGCATTCAGATTTTTCTCGACCATGTGAACACACACAATTTTAAGTCGCTGGATCAATTTCTCGCTTCGGGGTGAGTTTTGAGTCGAAAAGGTGTCTTTTATTTGCCTAATGTGGTGACATTCTAATAAATCTGTTCAATTACTTTCAGCGTTCGGCCCAGATTGTTTAATTTAACTTCAAATGATGTCCTAACTAAGGAGAATCACTACTGTGTCTGTCCACGTTTTGTCCATCCACTACTCAGGTGAGGTTTCTAAACTTATTTATTCGTATCTAGTTGGAAGCGGTGACATTGTTTTGTTGACAATGTTTCTCAAAGCATTTGTTTTAATTTCAGTTATTCACCGATGAAAATCCCTTAATTTATTATAATACTTCAACGTCGCTTCACTCTTTTACGGCGGCCCCACAACTACACGGGTGTGCTGATGTCCGACGATTTAAACAAAACTATCACTATTGAGGGAGAAAACGGAAGTCCAACCGCGTGTACATCGGGTACCGCGATCCACAAGTCAGATTCTGCTACAATTCAATGGTAACGGCGGGCGCTGTTTGACCTGTAGCCAAGCTGTGTCTGACCTCTGCTCATACGGGATCCTGCGGGTGATGTTCTCCGGGTGAAGCTCCGTGTTTCATTTCGACCAACACACTCCAACTCTTACTTCTAAAGCCGGTAAATTCTAACCTTTTCTTTAATAACTTTATAACGGTACCAAAGCAACCGAGAAAGCCTCGCTCTTAAGTAACTACTTATAAGATAATCCTAGTGCCAACTTGGCAATCTGTAAAGAGGGTAAGGGGAGGATTTACTTAATAAATGTTTACTTGTTACTGATTTATGACTTTTATTTAGCATATTCTCATTTTGACGGTGAACTCATCTGGCGCTCATAAGTATAAATTTGATGAGTCTCCACCGCTCTGGTCACCTTCGAATCACACGGCCTGTACTCATGCTCGGTTCATTTCAAGTTTTACTTTTTTATTCTTGGTTCCTCAATAGATAATTTGAAAATTGTAAGTAAAGTTTTGGACCAATTTTAAGTAAGTATGGAGTAACTGTAGTCCAGTGTATTTTTATTTTTAACTTTTAAATGTGATAATTATTATGTCCGGTGGGACATTTGTGTAGTGGCAAATAAACATAACTAGCCTAGAAACGGTCCTTTATTACCAGTTTCCCTTAAGTTCTATTACATGTCCTGACAGGCTAGGAATAGCAGATAAATAGCTAGTGAAATAACACTATAAGCTTGAAAAAAATAAGGAAGTCACTTTCCTGGGACCTATTTTTAAGGCGATTTTGGTTCTGTTTGCGTTGTGTTTTTGTTTTACATATTTTTACTTTTAGGTTAGAATAGCAATAGAAATAATAGAATTTCATGATTAATTCTTACCTAAAATTAATAATTATACCGAATGGAACTTGAAAATCCGTGATTACTTAAAAAGATTGTTCCGAGTGAAAAACTCAAATTAAACATTTCCTTCAATATATTTCGTTGCACAAAATCGGTTTTTCTTTTAAATCTTTTATGAAGAGTATTTCTTACGATCTGTATCGGAATAATAAAATTATTGGTTGGAACGTGAACGATCCTTTTAAAAGATTAAACCGGTACATGGTCGATTCACTACCGGGACATGAATACTTAACTAACGACTCGATGTTGCCTCCTCCAGAACAAAGAGTGTATTAAACGTAAGAAGTCCCAAAGTAACTGGTTATATTTAGGACTACTTTGTTTTTATTTTAGTGCGGAAAGAAAGGTCCCAACGTTTATTTGAAAATAAACTGTATCGTCAAATACGTAGTCTTTGTATGATGTACCCAAAAAAAAGAAGAAAATTCAATCTACTTACTTAGTTCTCATATAGCCTGGATAAATATTGACAAAGATAACAAACAACTTTAGTTATATAATTGTAATTAGTATTTAAATAACTCTCACTCCTAAATACTTCACGTTTGTAGTTAGACCTCAAATGTAGCTTTAATAATTCCATCATATCATCCGCTATTAGTATAAATAACTAAGTAGAGCCTTAGAAATTGTAATATAAATTAACATAAGATGTATGTACTAGTCTTATAGACCAGTAAAAAAAGTGACCCTTAAGTTGTGTTTTTTTGTTTCTTACAATAGGACGAATAATAGTTTATAATATATAACTGTGTTTATTGTTAATTTTTATCACAAAGTGCCATAATTCACCGATTTTCATGAATATAGAGCGGTAAACGCCAATAGGCTAAGTAAAGTTTTTGGAAGATATGTATGTTATATTTATTTTCGATAGTCGTCATCCCAAAGATCAAGAAATTGCGGCTCTTTTATTTTTATTTCCTCTAATATTTTAGAAATATTTTTTTTAGTTATGAAGTTGACATTTGTACACTTTAATGACCGACTAGCTTGTTGCCTTCGTACTTAATGAAAAAGAAAAAAAAACACTTCTATATCTGTCATTGTCAAATCAAATCAAAGTAAACAAACGATTCAATACAACGGCTCTTTTCTGTTTGCTTGTGTTTCATGTGATCAGTGTTTTTAGAAATATTTTTATCGATCTCAGAACGAACTCCGGACTTTCGTTTTGCCGCTTTGCTCTAAGACCTTTGCACGATATTTGGTCTACGATTTATTTTCGAACCCTTTGGCACTTCTTCTTGGACACCGATTTCTTCCTTTCTCGACGACTCTTGCCCTGCTTTTTGATAGCCACGAGAGCACTTTTGAATTGTACAATCCACGCAATGAATTCAGGCAATCCCACACGGACTGTGGAAATGGAGTATTACAAAGATTTACTTGAATTTACTTATTTGAATTGAACTGTTTGTTTACTTTGATTTGATTTGACGTTGACAGATATAGAAGTGACAGTTTTTTTTTCTATTTCATTAAATACGAAGGCAACAAGCTTGTCGGTCATTAAAGTTTATAAATGTCAACTTCATAACTAAAAAAAAGATTTCTAAAATATTAGAGGAAATAAAAGTAAAAGAGCCGCAGTTCCATGATCTTCAGGATGACGACTATCGAAAAAAAATATAACTTACATCTCTTCCAAAAACTTTACTTACCCAATTGTATAAAAATTTATAAACTCAAAATGGTACAACTTTCCGGGCACCTCTAACGGCTGGGCTTTCAGTGCTGGTATTTTTCAAATATAAATATCCCCAAATGTGCAAAAATATACCTAACTTTTCAAAGCAAGAGTGAGTAGGCATTTTCTCGGTAAACGTGCACCACCGTCGACTTGTCGTTACTTAGCATCAGGTGAGACTGTGCTCAAACGCAAAATCATTATTGATGAAAAAAATGGAACAATGCCCAAATGGGCTTTTGTTCTAAAAATAAGTTAACATAGTTAAGGACTAAACTAAAGAAACGGTAAACATTACTCCATTGCGCCACAAAAAAAGAACTAAACTTACTAATATTATTATTATTAAATGGTATCTCAGATCTGAACCCCTGTAGTAAGTGCGACCATATTAAACCAACGGGTGAGGATTTAATGTGCTGGGTTTATCGAATTTGAGATACCGTCTATTGGCGTATGAGGGCACTATATTAAATGTATGATAAAATTTCGTGTCGCAACTAACTAAAGTTACGGTTTCTTATTTTAGTCTTTAGCTATAAACACTTTTAGTTTAAAACCGCCCACATACACTTTATTGTAACATTTCCTTAGATTCATCTATGTACCTAAACATATTTTTGAACTTCGCTTTCACTTGAGTGTAGGTACCAAGAAATCTGCGGACTGGGACTGCTTGCGCAGTACTTTTATGTGGATCAGTGTATCTCATTCTTTCTAATTAGGTATTCTGTAATAAAAGAGACGCACAGAGCGACATGCTACACATCACAAGTTGTAACTACTAGGTGCCTCATGCGTGCGACAGGTAAATAAATTAATAAGCACCATTATGATATTACAATTTCACAGTCATAGCAGTGTTTTATATAAAGAAAAATAAATTTGTGACAGGTAGGACTACAATATTTTCTAATCTGCAGTGATTAGGTATATGTAAATTGGGATAACGTCTCTACTTATTTCCAATTTATTCTAAAATCTTTTTTACCACACTTGAATTACCAGTTCCATTTGTAATCCACCTATCTGCTTAAATAAAACTTGACAATAATGTTCCATGTCATCATCAACCTAGTCTTTTTCATAGAATACGGGTAGTAGGTACAATCCCTTATCGCAAAGCAAACAGAACAATGAGAGGTCTCTCTAGATAGCCTTGTGTAGGTTAATCACTATAAGAAACACCTTTCTAATGTAGCTACTGGCTAGGGTCTCTAGAGCTCTAAAATGGTAAGTCAACGATCAACGTTGTACGTCTATACAATTTAAGTGGACACCTAAAACAACAGTGACGGTATTTTCTTATCTTGACATAGCTATATAGTTAGGTTAAGTTAAACCGAAGTTAAAGCGGGAACACTAAAGTGGTATAATTTGACTTGGACCAGAACAGTGTGATGTAGAACCAAGTGTAGTATTGTTCTGTAGCACAATGAATTTGAGTTTTTTGATGAGCTCGAACTCCAGTGTTACTTGACCCGCGGATTCTTATAGTGCGTATCTTGTGCTTGAACGTCTAAGTACATGGTCGGGCTATACTTTCTTTGGTTAGGGATTTAACGAAATGTAAAGATACAAAAACAGGTAATATAGTTGATTAGCTAATAGAATTCTCATTCCTAATAGAAAAAATAAGAATTGAACTCCCTAAACAGATAGAGTAGGTATATGATCTGGCAAGAGATTCTGCTTATTCGATTCCGAGTGAGTTGGTAAGTTGAAGAGCTTGTCAATAAACTCTCAGTGATTGCGTTAGAAATAACATAGCTGAGATCCAAGCAGAAAGGACTCCAGACATTCTTCTTCACCACAAAATGAATACGTCATAATTATATTCTTCTTTCTCATTAGAAAAAAAAGTGGGATAGAATGACCGGAGTCTATCGGGATAGTTTTTTTTTTCTAAATCTTACGAGGCTAGGTCTTTAGGATCCTCTAGCAGGCACTTTTTTCTTCAATCAGCTCACGTAAGTGTAAGTGTAGATAGGTAAACAATTTAAGTACTTCTTAAATTTCAGCAGAATTTAGTACAATATTTGGTCACATCTTGATTCTTCAATCAAATCTTTAATCTTAAACAGGAATTGCTATGATTAACAATAAATGAATCGGTTTTGGGTTAAATGTAACCTTATCCTCAATTCTCTAATAACTGTGTTTACTTGTTGTATTTAATTATTATATTTCGTATGTTGTTTACTATTTTCTTAGTTACGACTGTCCACTAAGTGTCAACAATTATTGTTGTATCAACCAAAGGCACTATTACGTTTATAAGAGTTATTGTATACATTTTTATACTTACCTACCTATAACCAATTAATGATGTCACTAATATCACTTAAATAAAATCTGAAATTATTTTGCCGTATGAGCTCTTTTTTCACCCATTTATTACTTCTACAGATTATTCCTCCGCACTTCCATTACAAAATTTATAATACACAATAAGGTATGTGATATTTTGCCGGTTGTATACTTTGCGTATTGATAAGACAAACAGCTTTAAAGTTTATTGTAAATAGTAATAAGGTGCAATTTAAAATTTAATTGTAAATTGAAGGTCCAAATTGTGGCAAAGAAGCTCAATGAATGCATATATTGGTGTTATTTCGGCTATGTTCACAAATGCTTCGTATTTGTGGCTGTCTAAATTAAAATAGACCTTTTACCGACTGGCAGTTACGCTGTTTTTGTCATGACGATCATACAAATAATACGTCAACAATAATAAAAACGACGTCAACGCCAGCCTCTACGAGGTACCTATTTATTGGTTTACACGGCCATATTTTTCAATGTAAAGGTATGTTTAGATTTGAAATAATGTCTGTCCGATACACTTACTTTTATACCTACTCAAAATTGCAGTTTAGGTACCAACTACCTTTCACTGTAATACCGGGACTTTCGGTACACGCCATTACAAATCCGGTACAAGTCCCTACACTATTTCTTGAAAACAGAGGCCCTACTTTGAAAATCGAAGTTCGAAGTTACGGTTAGCTCCATGACTATCACTCGTCATTCGAGATTAAATCGAAAGAAAGAGATAGAGCTAACGTAATTAAAAATGAATAACATGTTTGTTACCGTGTTGTAATTTATTATATAACATTTAAAAAGCTATATGACGTTATATAACAAGATAACAATGTACCTATCACTTTTATTATATATTGTGATAAAATGTTTTATAACGTTATATAACATTTATAACAGCAAGTGTGGAAGCTCCATTAGTCCCCTTCTTTCAGTACGGCTAGCACAAGTTACCCGCGACTTGGTTGTCGCTCGGTTCTCCCTTTCTATCCATTCAGTAACGATAGAGACGCACTGAGCGATAAGCGAAAAAATACAACTTGTGCCACCCGTGCAGAGCCAATCAATTTTCATGAAAGCTACCTCAGAACCACCGCTAGACAACCTGCTTTCAAATACCATCCAAATCGGTTTAACCATTTAAGAGCTACGGTGCCACAGAAAGACACACACACACACACACACAAGCGCGCATACACACATAGCTGTCAAACTTATAACACCTTTTTGCATCAGGGGTTAAAAAAGGACAAAACATTACTAAACATACCATCAGGTGGCTCGCTTTCCCATGGCCGGATTTAGAGGTGGAGGTCCTGGGGCAACAAAGGAGTAATCATCATCATTTCAGCCAAAAGACGTCCACTGCTGGACAAAGGCCTCCCCAGGAGTGGAGGTGCCTTAATTTTGCTTCAAATAGGTTACCTACAATTTATGAAGGGGATTTACCTTGTGAAGGCCCCGGCAGTTGCCCCAGTTGCCCTCGATTAAATCTGGCCGTGCTTGCTCGTCCGCCTTCTTTTCCACATTATAAAAAAAAAAGTGTCATCATTCACAAATGAAAAGGGGACAGTCTTAACACACCTTTACGTTTTTTCCTTGTTTAATTTCATGTGTGCAAGCCAAATGGACCAATTTACTTAACAATGGGAATTATGTTGAAACTTTGAAGTTATTTTATTGTATTTAATTTTGCTGGATTATTTTACAACAATTAAATAGTTGTATTATGTTATGAATAATAAAATTGTAAATATTCTATGCAAATAAACTAAATTTTAAATAGCTTAAATAAATCTTAACAAGGACTGACTGTTGTTTTATTTTCTAATTCCATCGTCAAGAGTTCAGGCGGAGGGAGCAGTTTTGCCCTTGTCTTAAATCTTATGTGACACTTGTGACAGCATGGCATGGTAAATCAGGCTAAAAAAATAGTGAACACTAGAGAACATTATCAACCCCCACTATTCAACAAGTAATGGTGAATATAAGGATACAGTTAAAGGTAGATGCAAGTATACTATTGATTCCAATATGTACATATTCCTTACAATAAGTAATCAATTATGAATATGTCAGGCTGTTTAACACTTTCAGTGCCAGCAATCCGCTAAGCGCATTCTCTTTTCATTAGTAGTTTCTTGCTACAAAGCTCAAAAACGCTGGAATTCACTATGAGCGTAGCTCATACCGCTATGTGGCAACAAAAGTGTTAATTGGATATCTGCCGTGATATATATATAATGCCGTTATCTGACATTTGGTATTTTTTTACTTATAATGCTATATTATTGAGAAAAAAATCTCTATCAATCCGAGTATGCGATTTTTAAAACAAGAATTTGTTAGATAACGGCATTATAGATATATCACGGCAGATATAATGGCACTACACACACGGTGCATCTGGTACCTGATAGCTGTTCAATGCAGATTCAAACTTTAATAGTTTAAATTCTTAACCCGTGAATGTGCACCATTTGCTCATAACAAATTAAAATTGTTATATTTTATTGTGTTGTTAAACATACACACAGACCTTTATAACGTTATTAATAATATCGTTATCATAACGTTATATTTCGTTAGTGCTCAAAATTCCGTTTAAATATATCGATATTTTTTCATAACGTTATGCTACACCGTAACTGAAATCCTAATAACGTTATACTTAAATAACGTTATAACAAAATAATAACGTTATGCAACTTATGAACTACGCGCTGTTGCCGCTCCTCAGGTAGGCATTTTGCGTAACTGGCCGACTGGCGCGTGCATCGGCGCTGGATTCATGCATTGCGCGACGTTGCCAGATATAACCATTTTCTTGTCGTCTTTTCTGCCTACCGTCCAGGGGTGTTATTCTCTCAACAAATTGTCTGTAAGTAGGTATGAATATTTGGATACAAGCCTCGTCGCCGCGTTGGGTGTTTTATAAGGGCTAAGTAGTTGGGGTTTTTTAGGGTTCCGTAGTCAAACTAGGAACCCTTATAGTTTCGCCATGTCCGTCCGTCCGTCCGTCCTTCCGTCCGTCCGTCCGTCCGTCCCCAGCCTAGCTCAGAGACTCATAGTACTAGAAAGCTGTAATTTGGCATGAATGTACATATTAGTCACGCCAACAAAGTGGTAAAATAAAATTTTAAAAAATATTTTTTTTTAATGCACTCCCTACACGTAACGTGGGGATGCCTTTTTTTTTTTCTTGCTTACCCCATAGTGTGGGGTGTCGTTGGATAGGTCTTTCAAAAATATTGCGGGTTTGTGTAGACAATTTTTCGATTAAGGGATCCGTTTATGAAATATTAAGCTTTAAAGCGCTATTTTTTGTTAGAGTCAAGTGTCCCCCCCACTACAGCCAAAACTACAAATACTAAAAATCTGAAAAAAATCTTCAACGAAAGCGCATATAACGAATTTTAAAGGAAAACTATCACGGCTAAGAAGACATGATTAGTTCCTGAGATACAGGCGACTAAAGTGTTTAAACCTATCAAAATCGCCTATGATAACTGATAGAAAAATTGTTAACGGGGGGGGGGGGGGCTGCACGCGCGGGGGGAGTCAAACAAGTAACAAATCGAGCGACAGCCGCGCTCATTAGCGCGAGCACCTAGATGCTGTTCGGACGTGCCCCGAAATGCTACCTACAAGTTTGCGATTTGCGATCTGAAAGTTTACAAATAAACGATTAGATTATTGATTTGAGTCGAGTATCGTTTGGAAAACTTAAAATTCTATTTAGTGCAGTCATTGAAGCATTATTGGTCCGATTTTTTTTACTGTGAACCGAATTGCATACAATTTTGGAATTAGGTTCATCTTACCCTTAACTTCAAAAGTGAAAATGATTTGAACTCCGCAACCACCCTGGGGGTGGTTGCCACCACTTCTCGGGGGTGTTTGTTTATTTCTTCAAAATAATCTCGGATATCGATAGAAGGCCTAATTTTAAGCAAAAAATTATCAATAAAGTTTTTCGAAAAATCCAACACTTTTCAAGTTATTGGCAATTGAAAATTCGCAATTTTTTCACGTTTTTCATCGGTTTTTTGCAAATATCTCCAAAAATATACGTTTTAACGAAAATTTTATAAGAAACAAAATTGTAGCAGGTAAAAAAATTAACAATCTGGTTTTTTATAAAGTATTCTAAGTGCAATATTAAGCTAGATATTAAAGATCAAAGCCGTTTTTATATTGTCTGAAATTTAATCGATGTGGTCAATGCCATCTAGCGGCGAGCAGATGCATTTTATGCATTCTAATAAAAAAGGGTTTTGTAGTGCTTGAAATTAGCTTTAAAATGAGCACTATTCAAAGTCTTTTGCACGTAAAATAAGTGAGCTGTATTGCAAATAAGAGGAGCATCTAATGTTTATCCTTAAAAATCAATGGGTTTCATAAGTGCCATTTCCACCAAAATTAAAATTAATCGTATTCCGCCTAGAATTAACTTTATTATGAAGAGTTTGATAGATTGTATCAGTTTGGCTGCTTCAGGACACATATTTTTCAAAAAAGTCACGATTATAAAAAATCAAAAAATTTCAAATTCTTAAAACACCCACCTTTTTTTCATAATATCTCAAAAATGACGACAGATACGTATAAAAGTGTAGAAATAAAAAATTTAGGTATTTTTCTGACAAACAATTTGGTTTTTTTGTTTTTTCTGTTAAACAAAAAATGACGGAGATATGATTGTTTATAGAGCGCGTGGCAGCGCAATCACAGCCTCTCTTGAGCCCTTTAACCCTTCACCGTTTTAGAAAAAGGTTTTTTACTATGTATTGCAATAAAGGATGTTGTAGCTCTTTTAATTATCTTTACAATGGTTTTTTAAAATTTGTGATAGCATGAAAATTGAAGGAGTTATGGTCCAAAAACTTATGTTACTAACTTATATACGTAAAATGGTAGCCGTAATCATATATATTTACTTTTTTAATATTGGGGTAGTTTTAAGGGTAGAAAAGCTTAAGAATATGATAATCATTTTCGATATTTAAATCTTTTTCATTTTATAAAAAAAAAAAAAAATATCAAGGGGTACTTTTTAAGGGTTGAATGGGGGTTAAAAATTTGATAATTATTATAGAGAATATAAAATATTACCTACTCTATATTTACATCTTTTTATGTCATACCAAAGTATTTTTTTGTGATTTTTTCAATTTAGGGGTTGTTTGCAAGGGTTGTAAGATTTTCAAGGGGTTGAAAATGATTTTAATATGAGGTAATTGTGTTAGAAAACACTTTACAATTTCACCACTTACTATTAGACATGTTTTCTAGCGATAAAATGGCTCAATTAAATTTTTTCCATTAAGGGGTTGTTTACACCCCTTAAAAATAATAGGCGGAGTTCAGATCATTTTCACTTTTGAAGTTAAGGGTAAGATGAGCCTAATTCCAAAATTTCATGCAAATCGGTTCACAGTAAAAAAATTCGGAGGTAAGACCGTATTTTTCGCTTCAATGACTGCACTAATTTACTGGCCCTTGTTTTTTTTTCAATTTCTATTAATTACTTTATAAAAGATTAAACTTTTATTGTAATTTGAAGTCGGTTTGAAGCAGTTTAGATACCTAACTACCTACATAGGTAGGTATACTGATCTCACACTTAAAAGCTTGGCTCTTGTTTGAGATATTATATACGAATTTATAAGAAAAAGAATCATTACTTAAAGACTGTACACGATAAAATCCGGCCATGCATGATCTGGTGTATTTTTTTAATGAATGCTAATTTTCAAGCAGTTTTTTTTTTAATATGTTGTATAATTATAATACTATATAATGAAATAAAATCGTATCATAATGCATGGGTATGTGTGAGTTTTCGCCAATTATATTCTATCATACCTTTCATCTCCTGTACAGCGTTTTTTGACAATCTTCACTCGCTTCCTGCTTCTACGCCACAACTGTATTTATATTGTTACAAGCAGTTTTACCCACAATAGAATGTCGTCTTACGAAAAAAATACTTTTTGAAACTCATTTCTATTTGTAGTAGTCAGGAAGACATTTTACTCCAAGCACTGAAAGTTGTTTTTGTATGGGAGGCATTTATTTGTCAAAAAGTCAAATTCGACAAAGTTAAAAAACCTCAGAACTATCTTAATCGGAATATAATTAGGAAAGTTTTAACTACTGTGGTAAGATAATTGAATAAGCCAATTTGGCTTGTATAATTAAAAATAATAAAATGTTTTAAAACGGAGAATTTGGTAAAGACTGTCAGAAGATCGTGGACAAAAAAATAAAGGTACTGTGGATTATATAAGGGTCTAAGACACAGACGCTTTAACATTTTATTATGATTGTATTTTTATTATGTAGTTTCATAACCACTGACTATTACAAAAAAGTGCCGCTTTAAAATTAGCATTCATTAAAAAAATACACCAGATCATGCATGGCCAGATTTTATCGTGTACAGTCTTTAGTAGACTTAATTAGTTCCTGAGACCTACTAAAAATCATCTAAGACAGCGCCAAATAACTTTAAATACAAAATTGGTTCATACATGTTGATTTTTGAGATAGTTTTTTGTGTTTGTCGTTACGGCTTCGGAACCCTACACTGAGCATGGTCCGACATGCTCTTGCCCGGTTTTTATATTATTTAGGTAGTTTACTTAGCGGTCCCCCGACGTGTCGACGCTTGAATCAAAATATTAATACCTACTTATAATTAAACTTAAAATAGGGCCAAACTCCTTATTATTACTATTATTATTACAAACTATTTTGAGTCGGGGGATTTTTAACTTTTTCAAATTAACAATATGACTTTAGCTCGCAACGTGTCTCTAAACACATGAAATGAATAATGGCAAATAAGTAATAAATAAAAAGAGGGGTGTTAGTTTATAACGGGCATCTTAGCTTCCAAACGGATGAACCGATTTGGATGCGGTTCTTTTTACTCACACTCACACTCACTCACACTCACACTCACTCACACTCACACTCACACTCTTACTCACTCACACTCACACACTCACACTCTCACTCACTCACACTCTCACTCTCACTCACTCACACTCACACTCACTCACTCACACTCACACTCACTCACACACTCACACTCACTCACTCACACTCACACTCACACTCTTACTCACTCACACTCACACACTCACACTCACACTCTCACTCACTCACACTCACACTCTCACTCACTCACACTCACACTCACTCACACACTCACACTCACTCACACTAGCTCACACTCACACTCACTCACTCACTCACTCACTCACTCACTCACTCACTCACTCACACTTACACGTCAAACTTATAACACCCCTCTTTTTTGCGTCGGGGGTTAAAAACAACGGACGGTCGGACGTGCATTTTCAATTTAGCAGCATGTTTTCTGCCGATGGATCGAACGAATAAGGCAGCTTAATTTAAAAACCACGCTGCTAAATTGAAAATGCACGCGCTAAAATATGTTATGTTCGCACTGACGGGACTACTTAAACTCGCCGCTTGGACATTCACTCGTCCGTCCGTCCGACCGTCGTTGTTCAGAGAATCACTACCCAGTACAGTTAAAACATCGGTATAAAGCAGGCAACGGCAACGGCAAGGCAAAACAATGTCATGCGCCATAAGCCGCAGCCGCACGAAGCGCGGGAGTGAGTGAAATTGAGTGTAAGAAAGAGATGGTCTATAACGTTATTATAGCGCTAACCGAAGTATCGTTATAAGTATAGCGTTTTGTTTGATAACGTTATAATGAATACCGCTACAAGTATGACGTCAAATAACGTTATAGTATAACGTTATTCGAGTAAAATAACGTTATGAACCATAACGTTACACGAAAATAACGGTTATTAAAGGTCTGCATACACAACAAAATATGAGCACAGACAACCATAAAAGTAAGAAAATATATCTGAATGCAGTCTTGCTACAATTTCCTGTTTACTACAAGAATACCAATACAAATATGTATAAATTCTATGTACAAATATGTAAAAAAATAATTATAAATTCTTTATTACTAACACAATAATGACTCGTTAACTGTCAATTTACTTCATGTACAAAAAATACTTAAGAAAAGAATGCAACAAAGTTTTACTAGCTTTGGAAAAACAAGGTCAAATTATAAACACTTATCAAACATCTAATACGCTAATAATTATCATAGCCTGATTGTGCAAAATATGGTTATAGAATTATCAACAAGTTTTTAGAGTTGTTGGTAATTCTTTAGCTCTGCTTCACCACTCTGGGAATTAAGGCGTGAAGGTATGATGATGATGAAACATCTAAAAAAACGAGACTTTGAAAAATATTTATAATATACAAAATTAACAAACAAATCTTACAATAGGTACATATATTGAATATAAACTGGAATGTTTCACCAACTGAGCCCTTTACTCTTTAACTCTTTCCTGGCCTCTACTATCTCCTCTTGTAGTTCTTTAGCGGCCTCTTCGCAGTTATTAAATGTAAAGACTCTGTACAGTATGACCGTCACGGCATACAGTCCAAAAAGGAAAACAAATATTAAAGGTGATAATAGAATTAAGTTCATGTTACTCTCTATTAGCGGGTGCTTCACGTAACCGCCGACGAGGGAATACCAGACCGCCAGCGCTGCAGACACCACTGAAATCCACTCTAGCAACTTCGTCATTGTTCTGAAAAAGAAATTATAGATATAAATCAAACTTGAAGGAGGTTTTTCAGAAAAGAAAAGGGGACTTTTTTGCATGTTAGACAAACTTACGTGTTACCTCTTCGGTTAATAAAACAAGATTATTGAATTTACTGATTCCTAATAGAACGAAAACAAACACACATAACCTGGAATTTTAGTAGCCGTCTAACATGTCATTGTCAAATGCAGCTGACGTTTTAATTGGATTGAAACACTGTTAAACACGTCGAGACGGGTAAATTCCTTTTACGATACTTTGTTATTCCCTATGACTCGAACGGTGTAAGCAGTCTAAAACGGTTTGACTTACAAATATAAACGCTTGACCTCGCGCTTTAGTAAAAAATGCTACATTACCGCCTAGCGTTTTTATTTTTAATAGAAACAGCGTTACTGTATATTATCTGTACTCAATCCAAACTGTCAAACTGACAATTAAGTGCAAAATAAATACAAATTGCAATTTCCAATTCGATCATAACTGCATTATAAATCATGAACGAAATAGACGACAAGTTTTACTATGTTTACAGTTCCTCCTTAGATCATAAATTAGAGATTAAAGTGTAAGTTACACACAAATATTTAAGGATAAAATTGTCAACATACGCCTTTGTTTTTCCTCAATCGAAAACATCACTTTCTGCTTTTTAGAGGGACTTTAGAAGGTAAACGTGCGAAACCCGAGTACGACAAGCTATTATCAGACCCTATGCTGAAGTTTTCTGGCCTGTACCAGGAAGGGTGCTCGGATTTATACGTGACTTGCCAAGTCCTAAGCGACGGCGCTCCCCTTGCCTTGCCAGTCACTACGTCGTATAAGGCCTTCACTAATCGTTGGAAGTAAGTAAATATACCTTAATACTTGCACATTATACTATGTAAGGCATCTCAGATCTGAAGGTTTTCATACAGCTGTCTGTTGTAAATAATTCATTATTAATTTGACTATTGGCAGTTATGGATTGTGGTAATAAATACACTATGGATGTAATTATTATGCTATATTTTTACATTTACTAAATTGTATAAACCTGTTGCCACTTGTAAGTTTAAAATATGTTTTTTTAAACAGGATACCGTAAGCTAAGGGGTCCAAATGATTGTTTATTTTTATATGTCATTACCAGTGTTCGGAATTTTCACGGCAAAACAAAAGACTGTCGCAAATTTACTAGGGTAAGAAATAATTTTTCATCGATATCGAGAATTACTATGGAATATTTTATAATTTAAAATAATATGCAAAAAAAAACAGTAATTCACAGATTATTCAGTGTAAAAGTTATTATTTAAGCCTTTAAGACATCTTGTTTTTATTTATTTTTTGACGTCGAGTGAAGTGGAACGATCATTCAGTGTACATAAATGGCTTTATAGTGATAAACGGAACCGTTTACTCCCAGAGAACGTCGAAAAATTTATGACTATCTACTCTTATCACTATCAGAAACCAAATAAAATGGCATGTGCTGCTGTGTGTACTGATGAGGATTTTGAAGAAGAAATTGAATCTGTTTCGATATAACTTTACACAAACCTAATGTATTTTATAATATATTTATATTTATTTGGTGGACCATTATTTATTTTACCATCATCGATATCGATGAAACATTTTTTCTTACCCTAGTAAATTTGCGACAGTCTTTTGTTTTGCCGTGAAAATTCCGAGCTCTGGTCATTACTCATTACATTACAAGCTACATCAATTTCAAGTAACCTCTATTATGGGATGTGTATATCCTCCTAGTGCCCTTTGTTCTTCACACAGAACAATAACTTTGAACCCTTCCTACATACTGATTAGTCTATGGAACAAATAAATTTCTGTTCATACTTTTTAATTTTAATACTGCACATAGTTTTATCATGTTGATATGAACTGTCAGTTTCTACAAATGAAATGTTGGTTTTTTCTTGCAAAAATAGTTGCATGCAACTGCACCTGCATTAACTGTGTTTTCTGTTAATAAACAGGCACAGCCACATTAAAATCGACTACAAAGTTTAATGCTGAGTGCACAAAATGATAGACATAAATATTTGATAGTGTTTAAAGCCTACACAGATTGTGTGGCTTCCAAGCATAGGCATTCATTATCTTATCTCACCATGCAATGCAATTAAACAAATAAATAATGATGTAATGTAACACTTACCTGACCTGCAATACATTCAAGGTTGCCCTTGTAACTTATATCAGTTTTCAATGCTGTGAGACAAGTTTATAATGTTGGCATTGTAAATTCTAGGCCAATGCCTGCAGCCTATAAGTTTTATGAAACATTATATCTAGGGTGGATCAAACACTGTATGTAAAAAAAGTGGTTTGCTTCTACCCCTTTTGGCTAATTTGAATGTTTTTTTACACCTTCCTTGAAACTAGAAGTTTTTTTAAATAAAATGTGTCTTTTATATTTTTTATTATGAATGTAAGGTTGAAAGGATTGAATCAAAGAATTCCTTATTCATACATTGTGTGATCCAACCTAATCTAAGAGTATTGCATCAATGTTCTCCTTTTTTTGGTCATAATTACTTTGTTGACAGAATTATTAGTATTGGTATTTCAGAATTTCTTAAATGTAACTACACATAATAAGGTAGGTTAGGTTAGGTATGATTTATAAAACATTTAAAAGATGAGATAAAAAAAAAGATAATTAGTTCTGGAGAAAATTCAGAGTTTTGACACATTTTCCTGCTCAACTATTCGTGAATACATTTATTTCTTATCGTATGTTAGATTCATTGTTTTATATAATGCTAGGTTAAGTTTTAAAATTGTATATTTAAAAAACGACTAACTGTTGAGTTTCTTGCGGCGCTTCTTCTCAGCAGTGGTCTCTTGCGAAGCGCTGGTAGATTTTTGACGTGTAAAAGTGCCCGTGCGGCCTACTTACTGAATAAACATCTTTTATCTTTTTTTTTTTTTAGATAAGATATTTATTCAGTAAGTAGGCCGCACAATTTTATCAAGTAACAATCAAAACACATTATGACTTAAAATAATTATGGCAGACAATAATATGTAGACCCATAATATAAGGTAATTTGTGTACATTTTACAGTTGGAATGAGTGGGTGACTCTACCAGTATACTACAGCGACCTCCCCCGGAATGCCATCCTGGCAATGACCATTTACGACTGCGCTGGCCCTGGCAAGCTCATGGTAGTTGGTGGTACAACCATATCGTTCTTTGGGAAGCATGGCATGTTGCGACAGGTTAGTGTTATTCGAGAACCAATTGAAAACATTAGGTGAATTCTGACCTGCTAAGACCAAATGTGGTATCTCCGACAAAACTCCTGTAGCAGTCGCAACCGTATTACTAACAGGAGACGGTTGTATCTGCTTTTGCGGCCCGCGAGTTTCATCTCTAAAGTCGCCGTCAATAGAACTTGTGAACGATGTAAACAAATTAGCACTGTTTGACACAATAACCTCAAATATTCACCAAGCAAGTTTTTATTAAAAACAATACATACATACACATACATAAACTCACGCCTTTATTCCCAGAGTGGGGTAGGCAGAGCTACAGAATTTCAAACAACTCTAAAAACTTGTTGATAATTCTGTAACCACATTTTGCACACTTAGGCGAAGATGTAAAAACAATGTATAAGTAGTTAATAGTTATTTCATCTTAAACTTAATATGAAAATAATGACCTAGTGTATAATTCATTGCAAAAACCTCACTTGATCTTTAAAAGTACGTGATTATCGAGTAATCATGGTAAATTGGTTCATTTGGTTTTGTTTACATCTTTCGCAAGTTCTATTGACGGAGACTTTATAGTCCATTTTGCGAGCTCCGTATATCGCACCGTACCCCGCCTCTCCCAGTACGAGAGTTGGCCTTATATCACCTTAGTGGGCTATATCGTTAACGTAACATTTAATATAGCTTCGTGCCGGGTTAGAATAGTGCCACTCCATGTCTTCCCGTGGATGTCGTAATAGGGGACTAAGGAGATAAAGGCTTGTAGTACTGTTAGGCGATGGACTTGCAACCTGTCACTAATACACTGGTACATCTTAACTAGCCTAATTGTGCAAAATGTGGTTACGGAATTATTAACAAGTTTTTAGAGTTGTTGGTAATTCTGTAGCTTTGCCTACTACACTCTGAGAATATATATAAATCACTGGCATCACTACACTAGTTCCTGACGTCATTATTTTTAACTCAACTAGTTATTATTATTAACTATGAATAGCATACCTAAGTGCGATGTTAGCACCAATGCTAATAAGAGATTGATATCGCGCGCGTCAGCTATAATCCTTACGTTTCAACAGTCGTTGTAACTGCGATGTTGCACTTACATTACATACCTACATAGATCTAGACATAGTGCTATTAATCCGCGACGGCAAGCCTCGCTAGTAAACCGTAGTCGGTAATAGTTCGGTCCGCTAGGTTTGTAGGCAGGGTATCTTATCTTACAGATATGGGACCTTTCGTATACACGACCCTTTAGGATCTTTTGTGCAATTATCCTTTTAGGTAATCATTCAGCTGTTCGAATATGCAGGTTTTCTCACGATGTTTTTCCTTCACCGTAATTGCATCGGATAATGCACTTAAGTTATAAAAACTCATTGGTACATGTGGCCGCGGGGGTTCGAACTCGGTACCTTACGGTCACGAGTTGACCCCCTAAGCCCTAGGCCACCGACGCTCTTTTACAGTCAGGGTAACAACTAACAGTTTTTTTTGTACTCGCTCGTAAGCGGCTATCATAAATACAAAATTGTTGACATATAGACTTAAAACTGTAAAAACACTGCAGCATCAGGACTGACGACAGATCTTGAAATTTACTTAACGACAAAATATTTCATTGAAAATAATAAAGCCTACACTAAGAAACAGAAAACATCGATACATACCCATGTTCTTTTGCACGTCATGATGACACAACAAGTTCGATTTTCCCTTGCAATAATATTATGACAGTAACAAGTGTCAACCTTAGCGATAATTACATCTTACAGAAACTTTTGTCAAAACTGGTAGACAACTTTCTTGGCCGACCGTACATAAATACATACACGCATATACATATATTTTCGGGTGAAAATTCGCGAGCAAAATCTGTATACACATACTAAACTAGACTAATGTAATCTCCTAGCAACTGCTGACATCCTGGTACAATAATTCAATCTATTGAATAAAGCGTTACAATTGAAATCGTTTTTTATATTCGCCTCAGTGACCAGTATGAATTCAATTATGGCAGATGTATAACTACATCGCTTTTGCTACCTCCGATGCGTAGAGAAGGGTGCTCGAAGTTGAACGTGTGTGCATGTATATCTGTGTCTACTTTTGATCGTAACTCCCAAGCGGATTGACCAATCCGATCGCGGTTTTTTTTAAAGAAAGATAGTTTAATCGGAATGGTAATTGGCCATGTTTCATTAAAATCGGTTGAGCCTTTTAGGAGATATCAGCGCTGAAAGTAGGGCTTGCCAGTATATCAGTGATATTTTCGGGATTAGTTCAATCAAGTTGACGTCAAGACAACATACATGTATCTCTCCAAGTGCCCTCGATATCATATTAATAATGGGTAAGTATCAGCCATTTATATTCAGTATGACCCCCTGTACAATTTATAGATACAGAGGTTAGTTACAATGAAGATATACCCTTTATTTATTGCACTAAATTGTTTTTCAATGTGATAAAAAACAAAGAAAAGAACAATGGTTACAATTTACAACATATTTTGCAATTTATTTTAGTTTGTTAACTTTTTGTGGCATGTGTTTTTAAATAAAAGTGTTTTAAAATCATACTTACAAGTCTGCTCTAATTATAAATACCGGACAAATAAGATTCGAATTCGCGCACTGAAGGTTTTGTTTTGTATGTCTTTTTTTTTTAAGAAATGCTTAAAAAAATTGAAACTTTCGTATGCAATAGATTTATTTTAACATGCCTAAATTGAGTCTTAGTTATTTTCTCAATTATTTCGACAAGTTTATCTTATTTTTTTAAATATACGTAAATAATTATGTATAAACCGATAAAGAAGATAAAGGGCATTTTTTTGGTTATACTTAAATAATAAATAACGATACGTTTTTTTAACTAGATAGCTACTGTGGTTGCTGGGAAAACCTGCAGTGATAAGAGATGCAAAGATCGACAACACTGTAATAGTCAAAGCAATATAAGCTTTTATCAATATAGAAATTGCGTTGCTAGCTCCTCGTATCATATTCTCAGGTCTCTCTAGAAATGACGTGATCTGTGATAGTGCCTGACCGGGCTAAGTGCAATCAATAATAAATAACAATATTTACAATGTAATAATTCACGCATGTGCGAACGTGTCAACAACTGGAATCTGCCACTCCCCCAGTTCACTACACATCTTGAGGAAGAACACACATCTCAAAACTTAGGCTGAGTCAAAAGTATTTTGGTGCGCGTTGCTCACACCTATTTAGTGCCCTGGGCATGCTTTTTTTTATACAGCGATAATTTAAAAGTGCCCGTGCGTAGAAAAATGTGCGTTCCTAAAACAGTTGTAACATATTTTTATGGACGATTTTTGAAGAAGTAACATTTCGTCTTAAACCATTTTAAATGTTACATTTAAAAAATAAAACCCAAATGTCAATATACGAAATCAATATAACTTGTGTATATCCAATAGAAACTATCCAAAGTGAAAAAAAACAGTTGGCTAAAATCTCACACCCGTACCGACATTGCATGCATCAGTTGTTAAACTTGCCTTCCTGATTGTAATCATGGGGCATTCTATAAGTACCCTAAGTAAAAAATACTACCTGTCAATGTCGTTTAGGTTGAAAAGGTTCTGTTTCTCTGTGAAAAAGGGTATGTTTGACCTGAGGGTGTGGCCTGGGGTGGAAGGCAGTGAAAAGACCCCCGGAAAGGCGCCGGACCGCGGCAAGGAGCAAATGCAGCGGTTGGCCAAGTTGGCCAAGAAACACAGAAATGGACACATGCCTAAGGTAAAGTTTCAGCAGAGTTAAAGTTTCCCATATGCAAGAATGTGAATGCCGCTTTCAGATGTTGGATGCGACAGGCCAAGGACAAAAATGGCGCCCATTAGGGGAAGCCTACGTCCAGCAGTGGACTGATATAGGCCGATGATGATGATGATGATGATGATGACGATGACGATGACGATGATGATGATGACGATGACGATGACGATGATGATGATGATGATGATATGCAAGAATAACTTAGCAAAATAGACGTGTTTATAGGTATAACTACAATAATCTCGAGTAGCTTACACACATCACATTACACAGCAGTTTTTGGATTGTGTTACTCATTTTACACACACAACGCAATTATTTTGCCAAGCGCGCAATCTTTGCGCACATGTATATAATTTTACTTACATTGACGCAACCGCGCAACCTCCATTTAAGTGGTAGTCCGCGCTGTCTAATCTTCAGATACGCGTCTCATGTGTGTCATTCGCGAATGTGTGGCATTCCATAATATCGTCTACTTGATCACAGGTATGGATCCCAATATACTCGTCAAAGATGTCAGTTTTCTGTGACTCGACTTTCTCTTTGACATGTGTTGAAATCATAAGACTGGCATCTCATTCAGGACTAGTTAATTACATCATAGTTATTTCATATGAATCTATCCCACAGGTGGATTGGCTGGATCGCCTCACGTTTAGAGAGATTGAGATGATAAACGAGAAGGAGAAACGTGGCTCCGACTACATGTACCTCATGGTGGAGTTCCCCAACGTGCAGATTGACGGAATCAACGTAAGTATGCTGCGGTAGTTTGGCTCATGTTTACTGCGGTACGGTCATGAACGTAAATTTAGGACCCACTTCACAAAAACGCTTGAAGTTGTTAATGTCATTAGTGTACTTTGATTTTGACCTTCATTATTTTAATATTTCAAAATTCATTTATTCATTAAACCGCTAAACCAATTTAAATTAATTGTGGTATGGAAGATATCCCTGCTGTGAAAGCGTTAAAACAAGCAAATGTTAGTAGGTATATATGAACCGAACTAAACATGTATTTAGTTTATTTTGAAATATGACAATACTGAAGGTCAAAATCAAACTGTCATGTATTATAATAATTAGGAAATAGCGACTCCATGGATTCTAGAACCACGACATGCCACCAAAAGTCCTAACCCTAGTCATTAGAGATGTCAAGTCATTTGTAACTTATAGGAAGCTCAACCTAATTGTTGTAGAATGTCAGATTGACTTTGGACCTAAGGTGGGTCACAAATTCAAGACTTTGACTGTAGACGCACATAAAGACGTCAGTTAGACACGCCTAGAACAATTGGGTAAGTAAAGTTTTTGGACGAGATGTAAATTATATTTTTTTTCGATAGTCGTCATCCTGAAGATCATGGAACTGCGGCTCTTTTACTTTTATTTCCTCTAATATTTTAGAAATCTTTTTTTTAGTTTTGAAGTTGATATTTGTAAACTTTAATGACCGACAAGCTTTTTGCCTTCGTATTTAATGAAATAGAAAAAAAAACTGTCACTTTTAAATCTGTCAACGTCAAATCAAATCAAAGTAAACAAACAGTTCAATTCAAATAAGTAAATTCAAGTAAATCTTTGTAATACTCCATTTCCACAGTCCGTGTGGGATTGCCTGAATTCATTGCGTGGATTGTACAATTCAAAAGTGCTCTCGAGGCTATCAAAAAGTAGGGCAAGAGTCGTCGAGAAAGGAAGAAATCTGTGTCCAAGAAGAAGTGCCAAAGGGTTCGAAAATAAAACGTAGACCAAATATCGTGCAAAGGTCTTAGAGCAAAGCGGCAAAACGAAAGTCCGGAGTTCGTTCTGAGATCGTTCAAAATATTTCTAAAAACACTGATCACATGAAACACAAGCAAACAGAAAAGAGCCGTTGTATTGAATCGTTTGTTTACTTTGATTTGATTTGACAATGACAGATATAGAAGTGTTTTTTTTTCTTTTTCATTAAGTACCAAGGCAACAAGCTAGTCGGTCATTAAAGTGTACAAATGTCAACTTCATAACTAAAAAAAATATTTCTAAAATATTAGAGGAAATAAAAATAAAAGAGCCGCAATTTCTTGATCTTTAGGATGACGACTATCGAAAATAAATATAATATACATATCTTCCAAAAACTTTACTTAGCCTATTCATTCGTGTGCCTTACGTGTGTAGCGTGCGTAGCATGCGCCGCGTGGATTTCCGCCTTAATGATTGGATTGTGTTCGTACCGCACAGCACGCGGTGGTGTATTACGAGCAAGACGGGGACGAGATGTACCAGTTCCGAGCGCAGGCAGAGATCGTCACAGTTCCCGACTATGAGATATTGCAGGTACGTGTAGATCTAGGTCAGTGATTTACCCAAGGCACATAGTTACCTGTACTGCAATAAATAACATGGTTTAAAGGCCATGGGTAAAAGAAGATTACGGAATATATGCGTTTTTTTTCACCTTTTTATATGAAATGCGATGCGTTTTTCAAACTCCTGAAACGTTTATGTTTCTCTCATGATTGCATTTGCCAGCTAATCAAAGCAATGAAAACAGCAAGATTTCACCGGCACTGATGCACAGCTCAACTAAGCATCTTGGTGCTGGAATTTCTTGCGGCACTTTTTCTCCCGCAATGATCCTCCAATGAGACTCCACGTACGTGTAAAAGAGCCCTCATGTGGCCAATTTACTGAACACATTTTGAATTATGACAATATTTTTGAACGTTGCACGGGTTGCAGAACATAAACTTCGCAAAAGATGCAGCTATTTTAGCAACCACAGCAAAACAAAGCTTCACATCGTGCAAGGGTTTCCTCAACCCCTCCCCGTTCCCCAGGAGAACCTGGTAGAGAACAAGCAGCACCGGCTGGCGCGCTCGCTGCGCGCGGGGCAGGGCGGGCGCGACGCCAAGCCCACCGCGCCCGAGCGCGACCAGCTCACCGCGCTCGTGGCCGCGCCGCCCGGCAGCCCGCTGGCCGCCGCCGACCAGGACCTGCTGTGGAAGTACCGGTCAG
>OZ014455.1:1595733-1673739 GCA_963966035.1 Acleris laterana | reverse complement strand
GCGCTACCTTTTCAACTAGTAGAGCAAATTGGAGGAAAAGGTCCCATGAAAATGTCCAATTTGCTCTACCTTTCCAACTAGTAGAGCAAACTGGAAGAAATATCCAATTTGCGCTACCTTTCCAACTAGTAGAGCAAATTGGAGGAAAAAGTCCAATGAAAATGTCCAATTTGCTCTACCTTTCCAACTAGTAGAGCAAATAGGAAGAAATATCCAATTTGCTCTACCTTTCCAACTAGTAGAGCAAATTGGAGGAAAACCGTTCAATTTGCTCTACCGTAAAATCCAGTAGATCCAATTGGAGAAATGCAGTTCATTTTGCTCTACCTTTCCAACTAGTAGAGCAAACTGGAGAGAAACCGTTGAATTTGCTCTATCGTTAAAACTAGTAAAGCAAATTGGAGAAAATCAGTTCAATTTGCTCTATCGTTAAAACTAGTAGAGCAAATTGGAGAAAAACAGTTTGATTTGTTCTATTAGTAGATACATCAGTAGAGCATAGTGGATAGATTCCTTAAAAACTTACTTAAAACTACACTAATCTAGCAAACCGCTACCAGTGGGCATTCCTAAATTATTCCACGTCGCCTCCATTATTTCCATGTACTATCAGCCCAATGGAACCCTGACCCACCATAGAACGGTGTCACAGTGACATTATAAAACAATTTGTTTGACACTTCTTATGACTTGAATCATAACGTCTCTGTGACACAGTTCTATGGTGGGTCAAGGTTCCAATGGTCTGATAGTACCTAAGTATTAATGTCACCAAATGAAACATGATAGGTACAATTTATCTTATGGGGGTTAAGAAATATTTTTTTTTATTAAACTAAGCTATTGCTAATTCTGAGCTTGAGTCTCTCTTTGAGTTAGCTAAAAGTTGCCAATCCTTAAAAAAAACAATAATTTCAGGCAAAAATAACCGTAGAGGCACGCTACACTAACCAATCTCGAATAAAACGTTCCTAAGGTAATTAAAAATAAGCTAAATCGTATCAGGCTGGATGTTACATTCATATCTCTTCTTTCTTTATAGACACCCCTAAACAAGAAAAAAATATTGGGTAAGGTCCTAACATGTTACCTATGTAAATACCTCGTATCCGTACCATGTTTTAATGAATTTTTTGACGGAGAGGAAATGCATTTTACGCATCGTCCCCCCTGCGTAGCCTAGTGGGGGGTGTATGACGGACTCTCAACCACCTCAGCTGAGGTGGAAGCCAACCGTCTAAAACCTCGCCGGTGTTAACCTATGACTATGCCACCACTTTAGCCCAGAGCACTTTTGGTCCCCAGAGTCAATATAATACGAAATAGCGCTCGCAATTAGTTTGTGATATTTCCTCCGGTGACCTTTCACGTTTAAAAATATGAGAAGGACACAGAGTGAAATGACCTCCACCGATACTTCCAGGTACCTGCGGCCTCGGTTATAATTGTGTGTGGAGGTAGCAGCGCTGCAGGGTGTGCGAGGCTGTTCTAGTTTTGAATGGGCTCGCGGGGGCTCGGCGTGACGTCACGGTACGCCTCCATGACGTCAGCGCGAATCTAGGGCGCGGGGCCAATGACCCCGGCCTCCGCTGCAGTCGTACCGCGTTTGTCCTTGCAGGCCTAAGAAAATGGACGTAACTTTGGATTTCCAAATTTTGGTGGAAAAAAATGTTTTTTTTCTTTGTATGTCACGGTGCCTCTATAAAAGAACACTGATGTTTGAATCAGGTAAGTTCAGCAAAAGATTAGAACAAGCACTTATTAACATTATAGGTCCCAAAACATGGCAAATGTTAACTGTGAATGGTTTAATCTCTTATTACAAAATATCATCAATATCAAAAGGAGATTCTATGTCGGAGTGATGTTCCGAGTAACAATCGCTTCAACATACCCACTATAATATACAAGTACTACAAAGTACAGGTACTTTGTAGTACTTGTAGGGAGGGAGATCTCCCTGCATTTCACTGTATTTTCATTTAAACACGGTTTTGTAGGCATAGGCATTATTTCGATTACGAGTATACATTTAAATAGATTTATTTATTTATGACAAAATAGAAAAATACATACCGATAGGATCTATAGATAAGAAAACAGCGTGTAATCGTTTTCCTCCTTCCTGATATTTCTACAAATCTACTATTATTACTAACTTTTGAAATATGCTAAAATGACACTACCTACCAAATTCTGACATTTCCGCGTTTTATTTTTATTTTTCACCAGGTGGCGGCGTTCGCCGCTCAGGGTTGGATCTTGGGAAAATACAAACAAAAATTTTGATCTACCAGATCTTACCCAAGGTACCGTTCTCCATCACGGAGACATTTCCACAGATTCAGATTCAGATTTTATTACTCAATATAATATTACAGTATATAGAAATTACACGGCATGTCTAATAATAAGTATATGTATATATCTGTATAAGATTATGTTTATGTGTTTTATCTATTGATATTTATAGAAATTGCTTTTAGTGTTGTACCTACTTATTTGGCTATTCGTTGTAAATTAATTATTTCTCAATAGCTCACCCATTTCATCCATGGTAGAATTATTACGAGCCGCACCACTCGCACCAGGCGGTTAGGCAATTCGTAAAATTAACAAAAAGTTGATAACTGTACTTTTTTGTACAAACATCCTCTGCTTATCGAGAACAAATGAACAAATCCGAATTCGGTGGGCCTTCGTTTATTGTAGAATTCAGTTGCCCCCTCCGACTCCATTTTTAGACCAGCTCCTTGATACCATCATATACGACCAGCAACAGGCTGGGCTGAAACTATTTCACCTCATCTGGCAAAGGTCAGCCACATGTTTTTTTGTCTTTTGGTTAAGTTAGCCCTTTGCCCTTTGTTAGATGTCCAAATATTATATTTTCTTTCCTTCTTTCATATTGTGTTGCCCTTGGGAGTTCACTTCATATACCTATTCCAAATTTTTACCCGTTACGATAGCGGGATATGGTTTCAAAATTTACTTATAAGTGAATATAAGTGATAATAGAAAAATTGGATCTAGAATATTTATATTAAAAAATATCACCATCATTCATGCATAGAAGAGCTGGCTTAGTCACACTGCTATTACTGCGAATTGAATTGATTGGTATCAGTATTAAACAAATTTGTGGCTCAAGGACATACCCAACAATTCGTGCAGATTTTAAGATGTAGGTTTGTTTTCGGGCATCCTGCTGGTACCCTTGTTTCATTGAGCGTGTGAACTGGGTCAGAGCTTGGTGCTGCAGCGCAGGCCCCGCCTCCGGGTCGATGGGCTGCCGTCAATGAGCAGACCCTGGAAATAGCCGAGTGCTGCCAAAGCCCCGGCCTATAAATAGACCTGAAGGTACTTTGCAGTTAATACCGAGAACCGAGAGAACCGGCGTAGGTACTGAAAAATTACGTTTAAATAAAATAAAATCTCTTGAATACGTTATGAGATATAAAGAACGCCTTTTTTAAATATATTATTACGAGTAAAATAACTTACATTTGTAAACTCTATATTGGTAGCGATTGAATTACTCAATGCTATATTTAAAAAAAAAAATTGAAAGACAAGGAGTAGGTACCCGAACAAACAAAACTTACAAAAAAATATAAAATAAAAATGATTAAGTACCTACCTAAATAATAACAGTAGTATGTCTCCATAACTATGCACTACGAAAAGTTGGGATTGCAAGAAATATTTTTGTGTATCTTATAAGGTCATCAATCATTTGAGGTTATAAATGTGAAAAACCACGACTCTGCATATATAGCACAGCTTGCAGTTTTCAGTTTGTGGCTAAGTAGTAGGTAGCTTTCTTCCTTTTTTAGTAGATCAGGAGATCTACTAAAGAAAATGTAGGTCACGGGTTTATGGAACCTACTAGACTCTCCGTACGATCGATATCATGATTAAACGATTATTAGTCATGTAAAATATAACTTCATATTGATGTTATTTAAAAAATATCGTTTGTTCCCGTCACAATTAGTATAAAAATACGTACTATGAGTTGATAACATGTATTTTTGGTGAATGACAAGATTGGCCTATTTAGTCGTATGATCTTTTCATGTGAATGCAAGTATACATTACAGTTGTGTTAAACTGTCTATGTCTGTCTGAATGTCACAGGCACTTGCTTGACTGGTTTTATATAAATTAATTTTGCGATGGATGTGGATTTTGGAGAGTAGCTATTAAGCATTCGTCTTATTTTTCTTGCTTTTGCTCAGCCTAAAGGTGCGACCCCACCGCTGCGTAAAATACGGTATCGTTGCGTAAAAAAAAGACGGGGTCTATACTCGTAGTAATAACATGGCGCCATTTTTGACGCACCGTAATATACGCATAGCGATAGAATAGTGGTACGGTCGCACCTTAATTCGTCCACTACAGGAACATAGGCCTCCTTTAATGCGTTCCAATTTTCTCGATCTTGTGCATTCCGCCTCCACATCAGACCTGCTACTTTGGTAATCTCGTCGCTCTAACGAGTTGGCGGTCAGCTCCAGCAGCTGCCTCAGCTCATTCTCTCGTAATTTTTTCGACTTATGTGACCCGCCCATTTCCAATTTAGGAACGTTATTCTCATTGCTATGTCTATAACTTTGGTCCGCCTCCGTATCTCTACGTCTGGTACACGGTCCCTCACGAGCCGATACCGATACCGAGCATAGCTCTTTCTTATACCCCCCCGATACCTTCAGCGCCCAAACTATTTCCAGCTGATAAATTCGAGCAAAAATATTCCACCAATAACATTGAATTTGATAATTGTTTTTTAACTTATAGTGACTTTTTGTGTTCCAATGAATAAATATATTCTCAAAATATCGTGACAATATTAGAAAAAGTTATAAATATAGCGAATTACGTACAACGTAACATGTAAACGTTTATGCAGAAAAATAAATGGATATCGGATATATAACGTGTAACTAATTTAACTTAACATTTAACATTTCAACGAACAATACTAACATTGCACGCAACCTATGCAACGTTAGCAATTGAAACTGTATTTCTCCGAAGACAATTGATTGGCAGATAAGTTCACGGGCTCCACGTGCCGATATCAACATATGTATTAAAAACAAACCAACAATGCAGCCTCTATCTTTAGCTGATAAGAAAGATCTCAGCGCGAACAATGGTTATGGTTACACGCGCGTCCCGAGACGCGTGGATGTCAATTCTTGTCTTTTGTTGTTGTCATTCGATAATACATTCAAGTTGACTCAATGCACTACACGAGCCAGAGGGGCTATTGCTTAACGCACTCGCAATCGCTATTGTTTTAATTTGGAAAATCGAAGGCTTGTCTGTTTACAAAATGAAAACAATTGTTCCGCTTCCATGCCAATTGAGATTGCGAGTGCGTTAGGCAATAGCGACGCTGGGTTCCATGCAGATTAAACTTTGTCAGAACAACAGGTGACGCTAACGCGTGCATGACGTCAGCGTGTTTGTGATTCAGTGATTCTCGATGTCTCGCGTAATATATTGTTAATCGCACTCACCCGTGTTTAATATGGTATTACGCACGCAATCTTTAAATACATCCATGTATTTAAAGATTTATGTTTTTGGTATTATAGGCATACCATTCTATTGTTAGGGCTTCGCTTTTTCGTATTGAATGTGAACTGATTAGGAGTGGACATCGCTTTCCTGAACGATATATTGGGTATCTATGAGAAGAAGGTGATTAGGCTGTAACTGAGCCAGCGAACTCCGCCCTCGACTTGGTATACCACAGTGATCTCAAAAGTGGTCTATATCTACCCTCAGGGGTCAACGACGACCTGCGAGGGGTCCATGTGAGCGGAAAAAGTAAAAGGGGGTTCATGAGAGGAAAATGGGGGATAGTATATACCATTTAAACAGCTCGTGAATTTAATTTTGGCTTTCCATTAATAGAACAATCCATATTCATACACAGATAGTAGGTACCTATTACGTAATACTTTCTTATAAATATATAAATATACATAAATTATGTTGCATGTTGTTAATTTTCTCTGCGTGTAAGTTTTTATTTTGTAAAAGTTAGTTTTAATTGACAACGTTATCTGTGCAAAAACCCCGAAGATTACTTAGTTTTCATGTGACAACGTAAATATTAGGTAAGCAGAGGTCCACCCAAAACCGAAAAAATTGCCAACTGGTCTACGAGCCAAAAAAGTTCGGGGACCTCTCGTATACCATTACTACCATTAGCGGGCTCAGTCAAGATGCATAAGTTAGCAATTTAACAAAACCGATAATATTTATTGGATTGATGTTTTGCGGGTGGTAGGACCTTGTGCAGGGTCCGTCCGGATCGCTACCACCATCTTATCCATTAACCTACCGCCAAATAGCAGTGTTCGCATTGTTGTGTTCCGGTTTGGGGATAAGAGAGCCGGTGAAATGACTAGCATAGAGGCATTCCATCTTAGTCCTCAGGGTTGGCAACGCATTTGCAGTCTTAAGATTGCATTGCATTCTTGTGAATGCGAATGTCTATGGGTCACAGTTTCCACTTACCATCAGGTGGCCTGTGTGCTCGTTTGTCTAATCTATGCCATAAAAAAAAAAAAAAAAAAAATGTAAGCTGATAACAGATAGCGTTATGTCAACTTCATATATTATTCCAAATCAATAAAAATAAAAACGTTACAGCAGCGTTTACATGTTGGCTAGGCCTGCAGCCTACAGGTGACATAGAAGTAAGGTTTCAAGTTCTTGTAAATTAATTAATTTATATTGATTTTCTGATTTTACTGGCGGAAGCAGACCTTAGACAATTTTTTTTTAAGATAAGTCCAACGATTTGAAAATCCGCTGGATATAGAAAGCCCATTAGATAAGTTACTTTCAACTTGTATTATCGTTGTAAAATGGATCATTTAAATTCAATTGATATATGTATGAACGACGAGATCGAGAGACATGTACCCTTCAAGACCGTTTTTCATCGAATCACGTGGATCCTTGGAGGAATCCCTGATTTCCTTCACATCGAAAGAAAAATCAACACCAACATCAAAAGTAACCAGTCACAACTTAGTTTTACTTACTGTTAAGAAACCGAGGTCACTCAACCAGTACCCTTACCATGAGTTACAATTACCGTACTCGCTAGCGAGTCCAATGGTCTGTCACTGGCAGACCTCGCAGTATTCTTAGAGAGAGCATTTGACTCGCTAGCGAGTACGGTACCTAATTGTAACACATGGTACGGGTACTGCTTAGATTTTTCTAGACTAAATATAACCGAATACACAATGCATGTCGCTGGTGTCTGTCACTCGTGTCCCAACAATCCTTCCTCGCAATGCGCTCGAGTTCAGGAGGAACAACCTCACACGACAGCAGCGCTAATGGTCTCTCATGTCATAAATGTTAAAAATAGCTTATCGTTTTTACTTGGTAATAAAAGCTTAGCTGAAACCCGGTACTTATAATATTTTCTTTTACTTGTTAGAAAGTACTTTGGCCGTGCTTCGTAAGGCCCAACAGTCTAATATCAGAGCGGAACGCTATGTCGAACCGTCGATTTGTCTATTATCAGTCAATAATACAACATGTTTATCTTTAAAAGGCATGATATAACAAATGTTGTAGTACGAGTATGTCGCACTTCGTAAATTGAATATCAAAATAGTTACTTATATACTTACAAAAACATTACCAACCATTGGAAACATCAGATTTGACAACATAAAACTATATAGCCTTTGATATGTTATGGTATTTTCTTTTACTCAGATGCCATTACTGTCAAGTAAATAAGAGCTATTCGTAACTTTGATAATAAGATAAAATGCAAAAGGCAATATGGATCCAGTAGAATAGAGGCCCTGAGATATTGAGCTACTTTCAAAGAACAACGTCAACTTTGTTGCTGTCCAACCTGACGTGTTATAGCGGCCAGCCAGTTGAGAAACTAGCGGCCGGCGTAATCTCGACCTAAACTTACCGTCAACAACTTTAAGTTTAGAGGGATGCCACACGTGCGTTGCCTGTGCGTTGCGTCTCGTACGCTGCGATTTCAACATAGGTAGATCGAAGTCTTTCAACGCATCCTGTGGCATGTCACCAGGTAGGTCGTATACAGATATGCTACAACTGAGTGATAAGAAATACCTATTAATCATCTGAAACCTCGAAATACAACGAATAACAACGAGTAGTTTGCCCTGACCCCTATTTACCTTGGTTTCGGGTTTGCCCTACATGAGTGAGAATTTTGAGGGCTTCAAATGTTTGAGCACTTATTTCCGCGTTTTTCCGATGTCAACGTCCGACAAGCTCTTGCTATTCAATAAGTGGGTCGCTCGTAAGTTTCTGGCGCTAGGACGTTTGAAGCGACCTTTCGTGCTTACGTCAATTCGGAAAACTTGGTCCAATCAATGTGATTCTCTGAATATGACCTGGATAAATTCGTTTGTGATGCGTTCAAGAGTAATTTAGGTACTATAAGTCCGCCATATGTACTTTTTACATTTATTTGTATTGTACAAAAAAGTTTGGATAAAGAAATAATAAATAACAGGGGCCAATCGCACACAAATTGATCTAATCCTAAAAGTGTTTAAGGCCTCTGTGCTTGTACATACCTACTATAGCTGCAGTCTGTCTTATTAAGCTGCACTACAAATCGATAACACGTCAAAAGTAATATTGTGTTACCCAGTAGAAAGGAGGGCGCTGTCATAATGACAGCATCAAGTCACGAAAAATAAATACGTTCCAAATTAAGTAACCATTGACATTCTGCGACATAGTTATAGCCAGTCAGCTGCAGAGAAAAGTGACCCGCCCTGCATACAAGTTTCCTAGCAAAGGTGGTTACATTTCTCTGCAGCTGACTGTACAGTGGGTCAACCAATAAAATGAATATGTTGTATACATAATAAAACCTATAGATAATACTTAAATGTATAGAATTGATGATGGTCCAACGCTCAGAAACAAATACTCGTACGTATCACAGGCTATACATACAGCTTCGTACAATATTAGGGTCTTTACCGACTACACTAATCACATTGACATAAAAATAAAGAAAATAAAAGTGTCTATACACTACCGTCACAGCGTTATGCAGATATTGCAGCGGTTGTAAAACCTGCTGCATCTAATCGATCTATATGACCTAACATAAACAGTATCGTCACAGGGTTATGTAGATATGTCGCAGGCGTCGGACTGAAGTCTCGTGGTGATCTTATTTACGATAGGGTGAGAGCAAGTTTATCTGATATCACAGACTTGAGAATTTCAGAAACGGATGAGGCGTTTTGGATGCGGTTTTTTTTTTAATTTGAATGTAGGTTGTGTTTTATCAAAATCGGTTCAGCCGTTTTTGAGATATAGAGGTTTTAGGGGGTTAAAAGCCCCCGATTTGACAGCGCCACCAATTTAACATGAAAACCTGCTTACAAATAAAGAAACTGCGTCCAAATTGGTTCATCCGTTTGGGAGCTACGATGCCACAAACAGACACTGAGATACATAGACATAGAGATACACGTTATAAACAAACACCTTCTTTTTATTTATTAGTTATTAAAGCATTTGACTGCGTTGTGCATGATATACTTCTGCAGCAGCTGGCAAATATTGGTGTATGAGGACAAGTTCTTAAACTATTTCAAAGTAATCTAACCAACAGCCAGCATGCAGCGGTGGTATTCAATTATTATAAAGAACACAAAACCTTAGACATCACTCAGTGAAGTTTTGAGATTACTAATATAGGGGTACCTCGGGGTAATGTTTAAGGGCCCCTTTTATTTATTATGATCCTAAAACTTCTAACTTAAACGTCTACGCTGTTTCAAGTTACAAGAAAATTCAAACGCCTAAAAGTCTAGCTCTTAAGAACTTGAAGAAATGTCAAAAAAAGTCAAAAGAAGAATACAGTATGAGTTAGTTGTGACAAATAACATTTAAAATAATTTATTTCCATATATATCAGTGCGTGTGTAAACCCCACGTAAAATCTGACGGTGTGAATTATGTAGTGTAAGTCCTAACCTAAGCTTGGTTCAAATATTGTCATTCGGTTCAATGCAGTTATTTTTAAAACTTTTCACTGTGTTTGACACGGGTACTGTGACGCCAGAACTCATGCTTTTAACGAATCCTTTATCCGTCCCCACAGTTAAATTTAACCTTTGAATTTGGAGCGTTTGTTTTCATTCATTCTACTCCAACCTAAAAGGTATATAGAATGACCACAGAATCCTACGCAGTACGCCTAACTGTAAAGTCAAAGACCTCTGCGACCCCAATTTGCAAACGTGTTGTGTTGCAAGCTTACAAGAATCGTGCCAGTAGTTTTGGTTAAAATAACCATCTAAGTGACTTCAAATAATTAGAGGACTTCCGGGTTAAAAGGGATCAAAACTTTCAGGACCATCGACTCGCAGTTTCGCAATTTAAATTAATTAGGGAGTTTTCCTCTATCTCCGAGACTTTGACTATACACGGTGCTATTATTAACCTAGCATTACTAACTATTTTCGATAACGTCAGTAATTTATTACGATGCCTAAATTAGCGATTCATTTCCTGTAACCTACTAAAGTATAATAGGTATTATGAATAGTTATCTATGAAAATTTGTGAGGGACGGAGCCGAACAAGTTTTTATACAACTAAATTACAAAATTGGGACAGCAACATCGCCATTGGCATTAAACAACTCGTCCATAGTATAATGGATTGGGACATAGAACATTTTTTTTATCCGGGTCTACGCGGAAAAAGTTTCGGGAGGAGCGTATTTCTTTCCATCCTAATCAAAACCCAACTAACGTAGGAACCTAACTAGAGTTCTCTGCTCAGACTATCATGACATGTTAGATTAATAATATCGAAAAGAGCGTTTAATTCAAAATTCTTTATTTATTTTAATGAAGACCGCTAACCCTCGTTATGTCTTTTTTGATTCGGACCGTCATAAATATGGTTTACTTATTACTTGATATAGGCCATGTAAAGGAGACGATCTGTCCTCCGCTCACCCTTTATGTATTAGGAGTATATGTATATTGTACACTAAATTGTACCCAAAATTATCTTAACGATGGAGTTAAATGTATCTTTATCGTAAAGTTTATCTTACTTTCTACAATTCATTGACAGAAGCTTCTACGCGCACCTGTAGCAGTATTTCATACATTTGTGTATCGATAAGCAATATCATTAAACTCTATGCAAACATAAATTGTAAAACATCCCTGCCTGAACTGATAAAGATCATTGTTTACAAGTTATGTAAATAAATTGAAAAGGTCACTGCTCCCTCGCCTCCTTTTTACAAAGGGTGCACTGATAATACATGAGTTCACTGACCCAGATGTTTCCAATATAAAAGAAACGATTTATTGTTGCTCTAACAATAAAACGCTTTTCCACTTATCCGATCATCTTTATTTAACTTCCGTTATATTTTAGCTGTTATTCGGGATTCGAATGTCCACAGTGGGGCTCGAACAACATGATTTATCTTGAATCAGTATTTCATTTGCAGCCGTGAGGATTTATGTTGGTATAGATATTGTGTTTTTTTAAGCAAATTATACGGATACAAAGTATCTGGATAATGTAAGGTGCAAGTAAACTGAACTGGTTATTTCTGCAAACGATTTCGACCAAGATCAGAAACTCTTGTTAAATAACCTGATGATACTGCAGTGTTTTTTAGATGAGGCAAGTATGTAAGTATGTTTGTACAAATCTGAAAGTCATATTACCTACAATCCGAACAAATAAGGTTCAAAATGTGGTGGCTATATGAAACGTGTGGTGTGGTTCAGAGGCGCGAAGATATTTGCAATCTCACAATTGCAAGCCCTGCCTTGCCAGTACTGAGGAAGATGGAATGTCTCCGTCACTTCACCGGTGCTGCTGACTAACTTAGCGGAGCAAAATACTGCTTCGTAGAATCTTTGAAGTGTTAGCGTTTAAGATCGTGGAGCGATCTAGATGGACCCTGCTCAAGGGCCTTGTGGGTGCAAGGCATATATAGGTACTATGAAAACAACCTCTTTGCGTGCTGACATTACTTTTGACACATTGACAGTAAAGTGTTAAACAAATTAAAATGGGCAAGAGCATGTTGGACCATGCTCAGTGTAGGGTCACGAGCTTCCGAGGCCATTACTATATACAAACAAAAACGTAGGTATCTCGAAAAGCCACACCGCACGTATGAACGAATTTTCTATTTTAAGATATTTGTTAGGTACTTCTTAGATGATTTTTAGTATAATAATAGTTAATTCGTATCTCACTCGAACCAATTAGGGTCTACGTAGTCATAATAATTTTGGTTTTCATTCGGTTTTGGCTGCAGGGGGTGGAGACACGTAACATTAGCGATAATTGCACTTTTAGGGTTCAACTTATCCTAAACTGTCCCCCAAAAAAATTGATTTTGAATTGCTATCCATCAATACATTTCACTAAATAGTAAAGTAAAAATAAAAAAAAGAATAATAAAGGCATATACGGGACGGTACCCACCATCCCTAAAATATTTTTTTTACTTATTTTAAAGTTGCTCATACTGTGCGTTACAATTGTCTATACGAGTATGGGTAAGATTGGATGCGAGACCGGAAGCCCAAGACCGGAAAAGCTGGCGTGCATTAGAAGAGACCTACACTCAGTGGGTATTATGTGGAGATAAGTGGATGTAGATAGAGAGAGAAAGGGATGTGTGTAAAACGGGCTATTTGTTAACAAGGAATTCTTTTAAAAGGCCACTGCCCGTGCAAGTGTCAGTCATGTCACGTCCGACTAATTTACAGCAGTCCAATATGTTGTGCGTCGCTTCACGGTACATGCCGTGCTACTGCCAGGCTCCTTGATCAACATACACAATAGACTCAATATGGTGTCCGTGCGCAGTGAACGTGTTAATCGCGTTTCAGCTGGGAGAGTCAAGGCCAGTTTGCCGGCTATTCACCTCCTTGTTTTTACCCTTTTATTACATTACACCTCTTCATCAATCAAGTCAGATGCTCGATTTTCATCGGCTTCATGTGATATTTACTTTCACATTTCTTTTTTTTAAGTTTCACGTTAGTCGTACTAAAAGGTTGTGGCCTATGTGAAATTCTATCATATTTCAATAGGGCTAGCCAAGATAACGCTAAGTTAGCGATTTTCGAAAATCGACAAAATGTGATGTGTGTGTTTGGTTGATGTACACTGATGATATTATTATTTTGCATCGCTTTTTTAGTCCTCGTAGGTATCATAGGTATCACGGAAATGTGGAAATACAAAGGAGGTAATGGCGATACGAAAGTCATATCATATGTTATACAATAACCACATTATTAGAAATAAAAACCGGGCAAGAGCATGTCGGACCATGCTCAGTATAGGGTTCCGAAGCCGTAACGACAAACACAAAAAACTATCTCAAAAATCAACATGTATGAACCAATTTTCTATTTAAAGTTATTTGGCGCTGTCTTAGATGATTTTTAGTAGGTATAAACCCGTTAGTCGCCTGTATCTCAGGAACTAATTAAGTCTACTTAGTAATGATTATTTTTCTTATAAATTCGTATATAATATCTTAAACAAGAGCCAAGCTTTTAAGTGTGAGATCAGTATACCTATGTAGGTAGTTAGGTATCTAAACTGCTTCAAACCGACTTTAAATTACAATAAAAGTTTAATCTTTTATATAGGTACCTAGTAATTAATAGAAATTGAAAAAAAAACAAGGTCCAGTAAATAGAATTTAAATTTTTCCAAACGATACTCAACTCAAATCAATAATCTAATCGAAAATTTGTAAACTTTCAGATCGCAAATCGCAAACTTGTAGGTAGCATTCCGGGGCACGTCCGAACAGCATCTAGGCGCTCGCGCTTATGAGCGCGGCTGTCGCTCGATTTGTTGCTTGGACAGTTCGACTCCCCTCGCGCGTCCTGCACGCCCCGTTGACAATTTTTTCTATCAAAGTTATCATAGGCGATTTTGATAGGTATAAACACTTTAGTCGCCTGTATCTCAGGAACTAACCATGTCTACTTAGCCGTGATAGTTTTCCTTTAAAATTCGTTATATGCGCTTTCGTTGAAGATTTTTTTCAGATTTTTAGTATTTGTAGTTTTGGCTGTAGGGGGGGGGGGGACACTTGACTCTAACAAAAAATAGCGCTTTAAAGCTTAATATTTCATAAACGGATCCCTGAATCGAAAAATTGTGTTTATAAACCCGCAATATTTATTATTATTGAAAGACCTATCCAACGACACCCCACACTATGGGGTAGACATGAAAAAAAAAAGCATCCCCACGTTACGTGTAGGGGAGGTGCATTAAAAAAAAATACTTTTCAAAATGTTATTTTACCACTTTTTTGGCGTGACTAATATGTATATTCGTGCCAAATTACAGCTTTCTAGTACTAGAGTCTCTGAGCTAGACTGCGGACGGACGGACGGACATGGCGAAACTATAAGGGTTCCTAGTTTGACTACGGAACCCTAAAAAGCCGCTCGGTACTGAACAGTAAATGCTATACATGCTTTAAGAGGATGGAACGGTTTTGTTAATTTTTAAAGTTTTAAATCGTAGATCAAATGTTAATATGATTTATCCAAAAGTACCGTTTTAAATATACTCCTCTCCTATTTTAAATGAAACATGTGTATGTTTTATATGTACAATGATTAATTTAACCTGACGTGTTTTCAAAATTGTGCGTTAGCGCTATGTACTAGTACCTATCAATATTCAGGTTGAAATAAAATAAAATAAAATCTGTACAAAAGTCATCAAACGACTATACAAACATAATACCATACGAGTAATAGGTAGAAAGTCAAAATGAAAGGGGGCCCACTTTCCTTATTTTTTGTGAGGTTACACTGGTATGAAATTTGGTGAAACGTAAAGATTTCTCAATTTCATGTCCTGTTGTTGTGTTTTGTACAGTACGTTGATGATTTTTATTGTCATCGATGGACAACGGAAGCATATTATTTCTATTCAATATGAATACCGATAGGTAGCGCTGACGCACATTTTTGGAAAACACGTCACCCGCCCGGCGCCCTTTAATTTTAACCCTTTACAAGAATGGTAGCGCAAACGTTTGTGTGCGAGTCCAACACGCACCAATGAGTTCTTAACCTGTCGAAATTTTGAAAATTCCATGTTCACATTGCGTTGTGAAGTATTAAATATTGTCTCTACAAACGACTACCTACGTGTTTTATGTATCTAACTAAATGAACTTAGCTGTCCTTACTCCCGGCGATTACACGAGCTTGTCATTGCTAGTTGCTGTTTCTGCCCACGCGCACCTCGCAGCTCGAGGGCTGAGACCCTACTTTGAAAATCGAAGTTCAAAGTTACGTTAGCTTCATCTCTTTCTCTCGATTTAGTCTCGAATGACTAGTGACTGGAATGGAGCTAACGTAACTTTGAACTTCGATTTTCAGAGTAGGGCCTGAGGGACAGGTACACTCACTCATTCAAAGCGCTCAGTACCTACTGCGCAGGCCACAGGCACATCTGTTACCACGGAAGGCACTCTGGTACCTACTGCGTTTAAGTAAGAAATATCATTAAGTATTTCACGGTGGCTTATGAGAATCGAACATAGGACCTTACGATCACGAGTTGACACCTTGAATCACTAGGCCACCGACCCTCTACACCGACCATCACCACAACGTCAACATTGATGATTTAAAAAAAAACCTTATACCTATCGAACCTTAAACACCGCCTTACCCCAACATTAACTATTTTTTAGTACTTAATAAATACGTTACTTAATTACGCTACCTATACAACATATCGTAAAGCCACACGACCAATATGCTAAATAAAATTATTCGTATTTATAAATTTTGGCCTCGTCATTCTTTATCTCTATTTTACACGGTAAAACCATGTTAGTTCGTTTGCAGTTTAGTTCGAGGTTGAGGTAACCCCTCCCCTTGAGTCATTGTATGACGGATTCCTTTTTAAAACACTGGCCACAGACTGTTCAGAACACGGAAACATGGAAAAAGTAAGAGTAGGTCTTTGCCCGGCAGTGGGACACCAGGCTCTTAATAATAATAATTATTATTATTATCATATAGGTATAGTACTTTCCCTCCAGGTTAAAGGTTCAACAAAGTCGGTCACCCGGCAGGTAAAATGTCCCAGCGAAATAATCTGTCCTTTTTAACCGACTTCAAAAAGTCTGTGTTTTTTTAAATGTTTTTTTCACAGATTACTCCACGATTTTCACGGTTCTTCAAAAACCTACTTTAAATTGCTTAGGAGCTCTTGGACTATTCGTAATCCCCCAAAATCTCTTTTTTTTTTCAATTGCAATACCTAAGTTCAGTTCATCCTTATTGTACGATATACCTAATTATTACCAAAAAATATTTCTTGGCCCATCAGCTTTTCATGACTTCCTTCTATTACGATTATGCAACGGGCACTCTCCTAACTGATATTTGAGAGAAAATTCAGGTTTACAATATAAAACTCTACCATCTTTTCATTACATTTGCTGTAGGTATGTTGTCTTCCGTTTAACATACACCTTACATTCGTATATTAACCTTCTGTCATCCACTTTCCGCTACGCTATTTTTAACCCGTACAATGTTCCTGTGTTGGTCTGCGCCGTACGTAACATTACATTTATTATTTGTTATTGGATTCCCGTCTGATCCTCCCATCCTCCCAATCAAAATGTATGCCGAACATTCTCTCTTTTGCGTTATGTCTACACCTCAACATTGGCATAATACACCTTGTCAACTCAGCCGGAAAACTTTTAAGCTAAGTATGTTATGCCCTGTACGTTTCGGACCATCGAAATTACGTTAACAGACAGAAACCAATATAAATGAATTGCAAACGGCGGACTTACCATTGGCATTCTCTACAAACACACAAAAACACTTAAGGTCCGTCCAAATTTTACAAAACCCAACTAAACATGATACTTTTTTTAAATCACTTAATACTATCGATCGCAAAATAAGTATTGCCCCACCTACAGCAATTTTCCCGTTTTGCCCATAGGTCAGCTGGTAGAGAAGGCCATTAGACATTCAGTTCCCCTTTTGTACTCAATTATATATTTTTGTGCAATAAAGATTAAATAAATAAACAATAAACATATTTGCAGTCTATCTACTTCGTAGGAAATAGGTACAAGACAAGGTAACAGTACTTTTTGCCAATCATTAAAGTCCTTACCAGGTTTGGGACGCTGTGCTCTCCTGGGTAAATATGTTTAGGTACTGTATCGCCTTTAAACTTAATTTGGGTGGCGTTTTAGCGTCTATTGACCTGAGGAACACAACACGCGGTTGAAACAGTAGGTACTTCCGCCAATTAAAACTTATATCCCAGGGGCTTATAACAACGGTGTTAAATGCTCATAGCGGGGTTCAATCTCCCGACATGAATTTACTTAGACGCTATTATATTCTACACTTCACTAAATAAGCTGTAAGTAGTTGAGACAGAATAAAACGAGAAATGCTTTCGAGAAGTTTCTAGAGAGAATAAAACATGGAAATGTTTATAAGTTCGTATAAAATACCAAGCCAAAAGAAATTCAAAAAGAAAACAAAATTCAAAGTCGTCGCTAATATATAGCGAGTCTACCAGCGTTTCGGACAAGACCATCATTGCGGAGAAGATGCGCCGCAAGAAACTCCAGCAGAAGGTCATTTGTTCAATCATAAAAACATAATAAATAGTACTTTAAATTAAGTTACATTCAGTCAAGTAAGTCACATTAGGTAATGAAGTAATAAATAATAAATTATTAAAACTACTTTCTACTCTTTTTATGTATATTAAATTCTAGTTTATCTACGGGTGTTACAAAAACTCACAGGCGATGCAAGTAGTTTTTAAAATAATCGCGAACTTACGACAGACCGACGCGGCGGGGCACTATGTTTAATAATATGTAATTATTTCGTAGCTGTACCGGTAAACTGGGGTGACTTTGATTTACGGGGTAACATTGCCCACCGTTAAAATGATAACGATTTTAGTGGTAATCTTCTTAAATTGTTTAAATAATTGCGTAACTGTATAAGTAGCTTAGTCCTGATGATTAAATAGTAAAGATAGTTTTGAGTTCTAAATGTATTCATATCTCCGTTTGAACTCGACCAGTCAGCGGTGCAAAAAATAACTAATATATTTGAGGCATATTTATAAATAGTCCGGATAGTTTTAGTTTGCTTAGCGTCTATCTTTTGAATTAATAACATTGTGCGAATATTTTCAGTGCCCCTTCTTAGGCACCTACAGGGCGGAAAGGAAGGATCAGTAAGGGCAGCTGCTGAAACTCTTGCCGCCGGCACGTAAAAGTGACCTTAGAAGACTATCGCTAACCTGACAGTCCTATTATGTCAATCAAAAATCACAGATTTTGGAACAATGCACAATGAACGAGATAAACTTCAGTTTACCATGAATCAAACTTGCTCATAGATCTACCCTAGGCAGTCAACAGCATGGATCATTTATGTACCTTGTACTTTAACGTCGTGTTTGAAATGTTATAAAAAATTGTGAAACGATTGAAAGCGAAAAGGTACAGAAATGCTATATTATTCGAAGTACAGTTTTTAGGGTTATAAAAAAAAACTGTTTTTTAACGTCGTTTTTTTTTGCTTATGTTGATCAAGTGTCTTTCTTATTAGTAAATCTATTTTTGTTGGAATCAAGCATAATACGTGTAATAAACATATATACGACGTAACTTCACCTTTAGTCAATCGCAATTTGTATGGAGATTATTCATGACGAACCACCTTTCATCGGGTTATTTTGAGCTGGTAATCGGGCCTGTCCCAACAGACCGGCGCGGCGCCCCGCTGCGCGGTGACCCCGTCGGGCCTTTTAATGAATCCATTCAGCCTCCCCGGGCTATTTGCAGCCCGACCGATGTGGTTTCGTCCGAATTCGCAGTGTACCGACCGACAACTAGCACATTGATTGCCAAAACAACAATCTTAGCTCCGATTTGTTTGGAGATCGAGGGAGTCGGGCCCTGATACTCATACAAATTACTTACCCCATACGTTATTTTAACCCGTAAGTTACCCCATGGCAGACATAAACACTTCGTATTTTCGTGCCCGAGTTTAATTCGAATATAGAGGTCAAAGACCAGTCTCTCAGGACATTTATGCTATTACTTGGCAACATAAAAGTACTGTTGTGGTTGACTGGCATAAAGTTTGTAGGTATTCGACTTCAAAAAGAGTGTCTTGTCTTACCTATTCTTACTTATGGAATGGAGACGTGGGCTCTCACCAAAGGGATTTCATACAAAATGTGAGGAGCACTTAGATCCATGAAGTGGGCTTGTTATCGTATTGTTTTTAACTCGGCCGCCTTTACTGTGAAGTTAACAAAAGTCAGAGTAATAAAGGTACCAGGAAGTCGGTGGATGCAGAGCACATTGGATCGTTCTCGCTAGATATCACAGGGGGAGGCCTATGTTCAGCAGTGGGCGACTACGGGCTGAAATTAGGATGACTATAAACACTAGGGGAAAACACAAACTATAATTAAGCCCCAGATCCAGATGCGCAGAGTCAACAGTGTAAACATCATCACCTACATCTGGCAATTTCCACATCAACAATCAAGATGTTGAATTGGGACCCTCTCCCAGAAATTTCTCTCTGTCCTGTTTTTATTTGTATCTATGTAATGTAATTTTGTATTTTTGTGAATAAATATCTCTTTATCTTTAAGATGAATGAAAATATGCGATGATGCCAGTATACAGCCTTTTATAAGGCTTTTGTACTCACTGGATGCAGACTCTGTTATACATGTGAAATATTACCTACCTACCTACTCCTAGTACTAATTACTACACTAATCCCATATATTATAATTTATAAGTACTAAACAGCTTTAAATCTGAAATAGATATTAGAGGTGAGATGTTTTGTTTCTGTTTGGACATGCAAATACGCGATCCCTTTAGGGCGCCAACGCGTATCGAGTATTCAACTAAGTATTTACGGACGTGAAGATACCGGCGCATACAAATCACATCCAACTTGTAGCCCAGTCTGAATACTACAATGATCTGTGCCGCAATATCAAAATTACTTAAGTTACATCAGGAGGCCCTAACCAAGATGCAAACGCTACTATCGTTTTTATTTTGTGGTCACGTGGTTTATCGTAACGAACTAGAATGTCACTACTTTTGGTCGTTGTTAGTACACGCTCTAGCTAAAAACGTGTTACATGCTATTTTGCTTTTGTAAAGCCTGCGTCTGCTAGCCATTGTCGGTGATAGTGCAATGTCGCGTAGCTATGACAAATTCAATAAGTTGCAAAAACAAGAACTTTTCTAAGCATGCCTTACTTGCTTTGGTGGTTGCTACGTTTTGTTGAATTATTACCGACTCTTTGTAATTGTAATTACATGTGTCGACATCTCGGTCACTTTCTTCTTCAGCACAGAAGAATACTTAAATAAGTAAGTGGACGAAGTCGCGGGTAGAAGCTAGTATATTATAATTAGGAAGCTCAAACACAATAAAACCCGAACTGGTCGGCAGCGTCCGCGCCGCCCGCGTCCGAGACAAAACTCTAAATTCGTAAATACTCGCCAGTCGGAAATACCTAAGTAAGTAGGTACTGTGAATCGACCACAACTCAACAAGGGGCCTCCTGCCTGATACAGGTATTTTTTGACTTACTAGGAAATCCCAACCTTTTCAAAAAAGCGTTTTTAACCAAAATACACATTTATATTATTCATTAACAGGTAAAAACCTGTATCCTACTTCTAAATACTCGTCGTCGGAAGACTCAGTACGCGATTTACCCGGTAAATATCACCTCTAATAGATATTATGACATGTAATTATACCAACAAGATATGTTCCATGTGTGCAAATGACGGACATGCCAAATGCATGTATTAAATGCCTAGATTGGCATTACGTAACGGATTTCAGCTGTTATCCCAGACATACATTTGTTTAGTGGAAACACAAATCCATTGCGTAATGATGTGTTGGGTATTCTGGGAATAGGGCACGCAAATAACATTTGTGTTTAACTCCTATTGCGTTAGATTATGCTTTGTTGATGTTATGACACAGGTTTGTTTCCATAATTTTATATCTTTTTGATCGCAATTGTTTTATTTGCTCTCAAACTAAGATCTAGAATTATACTAAAAGATCTACTATAGAAAACAACGCAAAAAAAAACTAGCCATTGGGTCTAAAAATACCGATGGAATGTTTCTTCGTAATAACCTCTAAACTAAATCCAGAAGCACGTAGGTGGCACCTACGCGACAAATTCGCACTGTAGGTGTGTTTCTTTTATACGGAATATTTTCCTGTTTGGTCTGGAATCTAAAAAGAGAACACCAACCCATAAAAAGCCATTTTGCATTCCTCATCCCACGTATCTAGACAAGCATGCACAATTTGCTTTTTATGTATTGATTCCTTTTGCTTTGTACAGTCGAAGGTACTAATATCTATACACTCATTGCATTAAGTATTTTGTGTACATACAAACACTTTTGTCAGTGGTTTGGGTCATCGTAATTACACGGCGTCAATTTTGACGGACCGTAATAAAATTGACGCAGCGTTAAGCTCTGGCGTGGTCGCTCCCTTAAATAGTATAGTACTAAATCATTCAATCGTGTTCATCATAAACTCCTCAAGTAGGTTAATATTTGGAGGCAATTGCGTAAGATAACATGAGATTGGATTTGAAGACGAGACCCATCTAAATGAAGTTCACGGAATATTTAGATAAGGGTGTAACTTAGAAATAACTATTTGACGGCCGAACCCTATATTTAAACCGCGGATGGATAAGGCTTACTTTGGGTTAAAATTTGACATTTGCCCATACAAAATGTGTCAAAATTTAGTATCCCTATCTATCCGCAGTTTTAATATGGGATACGGCCATAAGAGGATTTAGGTATCCTTAGATAAGTAGTACACACAGCAACACATCCATCTATACACTTCAGAAATCTGAAATATTGCATGAAAGAGAGTCGCACTAGAATGCGTATGTTATTGACATAATACACATATATTCATCTCTTTCTCTGCTCTGTCTTTAATGGTTAGTTAGGTGTGATGTTGTGTGTACCTACACTCACCCAATAGATTGAGCGTACTTAGAACCTTGTCATTTTAAATGTCTCTGTCATTGTCATGCTTGTCATTTCATGTTCAGTTTGAAGTTTGTTATGATATGACACTGCACTTAGGTACTTAACATTTTCGTTGAAAACCCGGTTCCGGTAAAACAAAAACCGGGCAAGAGCATGTCGGACCATGCTCAGTGTAGGGTTCCGAAGCCGTAACGACAAACACAAAAAACTATCTCAAAAATCAACATGTATGAACCAATTTTCTATTTAAAGTTATTTGGCGCTGTCTTAGATGATTTTTAGTACCTAGGTATAAACCCGTTAGTCGCCTGTATCTCAGGAACTAATTAAGTCTACTTAGTAATGATTCTTTTTCTTATAAATTCGTATATAATATCTCAAACAAGAGCCAAGCTTTTAAGTGTGAGATCAGTATACCTATGTAGGTAGTTAGGTATCTAAACTGCTTCAAACCGACTTTAAATTACAATAAAAGTTAAATCTTTTATATAGTAGGTAATTAATAGAAATTGAAAAAAAAACAAGGTCCAGTAAATACAATTTTAAGTTTTCCAAACGATACTCAACTCAAATCAATAATCTAATCGAAAATTTGTAAACTTTCAGATCGCAAATCGCAAACTTGTAGGTAGCATTCCGGGGCACGTCCAAACAGCATCTAGGCGCTCGCGCTTATGAGCGCGGCTGTCGCTCGATTTGTTGCTTGGACAGTTTGACTCCCCCCGCGCGTCCTGCACGCCCCGTTAACAAATTTTTCTATCAAAGTTATCATAGGCGATTTTGATAGGTATAAACAAAAACTTTAGTCGCCTGTATCTCAGGAACTAATCATGTCTACTTAGCCGTGATAGTTTTATTATATGCGCTTTCGTTGAAGATATTTTTCAGATTTTTAGTATTTGTAGTTTTGGCTGTAGGGGGGGGGGGACACTTGACTCTAACAAAAAAAAGCGCTTTAAAGCTAAATATTTCATAAACGGATCCCTTAATCGAAAAATTGTTTTCATAAACCCGCAATATTTTTGAAAGACCTATCCAACGACACCCCACACTATGGGGTAGGCAAGGAAAAAAAAAGGCATCCCCACGTTACGTGTAGGGGTGGTGCATTAAAAAAAAATATTTTTCAAAATTTTATTTTACCACTTTGTTGGCGTGACTAATATGTATATTCATGCCAAATTACAGCTTTCTAGTACTATGAGTCTCTGAGCTAGACTGGGGACGGACGGACGGACGGACGGACATGGCGAAACTATAAGGGTTCCTAGTTTGACTCCGGAACCCTAAAAAAAGGGTCATCCAGGTTTGACGAGGAGATAGCTTAGTTGGTAGTGACCCTGCCTACGAAGCTAGAGGTCCTGGGTTCAAATCCCGGTAAGGGCAGATATTTGTGTGATGAGTGCAAATATTTGTTCCTGAGTCATGGATGTTTTCTATGTATTAAAGTATATATTTCTCTATATAAGTATTTATATCGTTGTCTAGTACCCATAGAACAAGCCTAGAGCTTAGTTTGGGACTAGGTCAATTGGTGTGACATAGTCCCCTGTTTTTTTTTTTTAATTTTATCCTTTATTGAACACCACATGCAAAAATAGCACAGGAAGTAAAACCAAAAAAACCTTAAAAAGTATGTCAACAGCCGTTCTCATTACTAAACAACCCTTTCTTATAGACAACCTGAAATAAAGACATATACACACACATACATTTCGCGAACTATCTCTAAGTGTGCTTAATGCTCTAGGGTAGACATATCAAGTTCTAATTGCCTTAATAATAAGCGTAATTTCAAGCGAATTATAAAAATAACAGACGTGATAAATATAATCGACTGAAATCGTCGTTGACGACAGACTTGCATAATTAACTTGATAATTAACGCTACTAAGTTATAACTTATAACAGTACTTTTATGCTATTTATAATAGATAATGAAATGCATTCATATGACATAGTTGCGCAAGTAAAGATAGGGGACACACGTTCTTATGCTCCTGACAATAGAATTGCGTATAGATAATTTTGAGCTCTTCGATCGTCTACCTACTTTTGCTGCGGACTTTACGTTACAAATATATATTTTTTGGCCATTTCTCGGTTTATCGCCTCAACCAATCGATGTGAAACTTGGTGAAGAGATCGGTCTTTGGCCCCGACACGGTTTTTTTTTTATAAATCGGTCGTTATCCGAGTGTGTGGTGATAAACAACGTCTGTGTCCGTACAGTCCGTACTGGACAAACGCCATATGAGCGAATATCTTGAAGAAACCATAATTCGTTTTATTTTCCTTTACATACAGATGTATTTCTATTCCTCCGTCACAGTATAGTGACGTCGCCAATTTAATATAAATAAGTTATGGTGATAAGCGATTTGAATCATTCCTTTTATCAGTTTCAACACAGTTATGTTTATCTCATTTGCAATAAAAAAAATGCCATGTAGTAATGGCACCTATTCACAAAAAAACCTTTTTTACTACTTAAAACCGTTTTATTACCTTAACTTAAACAAACGTGAATATAACGGACCTCATTAATAACTTAAAAATAACTTGATGCCACGCGTAGCTATTACAATAAACCCACATTCAATCAGCATAGTGATTTCCCAAGTACACGATTATTCAACGTTTCGGCAACCGGTCAGCCCAGTTTATACGCGGGCCGATACCGGTGCGGACCTTAACTGTGCAGTATTTAAAAAGTTTGGCATTCTTCGAAAAAAATTAACTTCCCAACAAACAAATTTAGAATTTATTGTATACGTGTCATGATTTAGTTTAATATATTTGTTTAGTGGTTTTTGTTACGTTTTATCGCGATAATGGATTGAGTTTGAAAATTCAAATGAAGAATATCGCTCTGTGGCATGTTTCTTTTAAAAACAATGTTGTTCTTTATTCTAATTTTAAATAATGTATCTAGTCACGCGCGTGTTTGTGAAACTATGCAAACCAAAGTGAGTCATAATCAAGAATTCTAATAGTGCAAAATAAGATCGTGTACAAATAATTTCATTTTTTTATGAAGATTTTGTTTCAAACCAAAAATACCTACATACTTTACACAATTTAAACATTTTCCCGCTGTTTTCAACTTTTTTTAACTTATAATGTGACCCGTAAATTGCTTCACTGAGGTTGAGTAAGTGTTTTTTCAACCAGTACCAAAGTAAAATCTAGGTCAATTTCGTTCGAACTTGTTTTATTGGAACCTCGGTCGTAACCGTGAAAAAAAAGTTCACAAATTGCTTAACATAACAAAACGGTCGTTTGAAAGATTCGTTATAGACATTTGCTACGGTTAATTGAACTGTTTTTCTTTGTGATGAAGATATTGTGTTGTAGTTAGTTGTGATTCGGGCGCTGTAGTATGCCATTGAAGGATATAACAGAAGGTACGTAAAAAATGGCAGATGTTTAAAGAATGATCTGCTAAACGGAGTTCTTATTTGGGAATCATAAACTTTTTGGCCAGTGTTTTGTTGGCATAATTGCGAGTTTTATCTGGCAAAAAGATATGTATTTTTCTGTTTTGCTTTTATTTTTTACTAGCGGTTCCCGAGCCCACTTCGTCGGGCAATAGTTCCCGTGGGAATTTCGGGAATTCCTTTCTTAGTGCACCTCTACGGTACCTAAGCTACGTCCCTTCCAAATTTCAAGTACCTACGTTTAGCCGTTTAGGCTGTGCGTTGATATGTCAGTCAGTCAGTCAGTTTCTCCTTTTATATATTTAGATTAGATAAGAGAGGGAGGCAAACAAGCATGCGGGTAACCTGGTAGAAAGTATACCTACACCAGCATTTAAAGAAGAGTGGTCGGTCCAAGGCCGGCCTATTAGAAAAATGAAAGCGCTTTTTTTTAAGTCGCCTATGTCATATCTTATGTAAACGAGCATTTAAAAAATATTATATATTCGATTTAAGATGGTTTTTGGGCATGTTATAATTATAAACAAAAACCTATAAGTTAGTCGGTAGTATACCAAGGGATGAAATTAATAAAATGCATCCTTGATATTTAAGAGCACGAGCGTGAGCGAGAACGTAAATTTTGATTGAGGTTGTAGAAAAAGTAAAGAGTTGGACTCGCGCACGTCGGGTTCCGTACCATTATCTATACAATATCAGCAAAAAATCGCCAACAAAATCACGTTTGTTGTATGGGGGCCCCACTTAAATATTTATTTTATTCTGTTTTTAGTATGTGTTGTTATAGCGGCAACCGAAATATATGTGTGAAAATTTCAACTGCCTAGATATCACGGTTCATGAGATACAGCCTGGTGACAGACAGACAAACGAAATGACAGTGGAGTGTTTAATTGGGTCCCGTTTTTACCCTTCCGGTACGGAACCCAAAAAAAACAGTCTTATTAGTAGCATAAATCTTACTGCTCACGTTCGAGTTACCCTAGCTATCCATTCTAATGATGACGATCCTAGTAATGATGATGACAATGACGGTGGTGACGATAATGATGATGGTGATGATGATGTCGCACTGGTCGGCAGGCGAGGTGCGGCAGGCGCTCTCGATGATGAAGCAGTGGGCTCCGATGGACGTGGAGGACGCGCTGGAGCTGCTCACGCCCAAGTTCACGCACCCCGCCGTCCGCAAGTAAGTGATTATACGTCCGCAAGTAAGTGTTTGGAAGACTTGACAGTATTATCTGGGTAAAAATCAAAATAAATGTACATAAAGACGCTATTTAAATGTCACTTAAATGATGTCTAACTTACAATTTCATTACAAAATGACGTATGTTTGACGTTAACCAACAGTTTCGTTACGGTGACAAAACTCTCTTTAACTGGACATTTATTTTGATTTTTAGCCATCTACATATTTGGACGCGAAGTACATAGTTTTCAGACAGTTTTCAAAAAAGAACATTGCGTGCTCGTTTCACAAGCCCGAAATGTTGCATACAAGCTTCATGTCCAGTTTGTAACTTTTAAAAAAGTGAAAACGGCCATAATATAATGAGGGCACACCCATACATCCATATTTTATTCGAAACGCAACTTTTTTACCTGTGTCTTGAATAGCATGTGTTTTTTTTAACTTGAGTTTGTCCTTGTCATAAACAAAAGGGCGGCAAAGATTGATGGTTCGAATTAATCCATCGTCAATTGACAGATATGCGATTTCGCGGTTGAAGCAAGCCCCTGACGAAGATCTGCTGCTGTACTTGTTGCAGCTCGTGCAAGCGCTCAAGTATGAAGACTTCTCGGAGATACACGAAGGTAGGATACAATTGATCAGTCAAAATTAACCGTCATTACTACTTACAATTGTAATACATCATGTTTTACCCAAGTACCTAAAAAAGTAGGTCAGGTATTTGACCTGTTATGTTTGTATGTGGGTATGTATGGTTCTTTGTTTTCATGTAAAGGTTGAACGAATGGTCGTAAGATTCGTCTAAGTGAAGCAGATGACAGTGTAACCTCAACAAAAAGTCACAATATCTCGGAAACAGTGCCGTTTGAAACGTCTTTATTGCTGCCTATCAGCATTCACGTCTTATCCATTACTTAACACCCTGTATAGACACCAATATCAATATGTTTCTGGATTTTACAGCTTTCTCAGCTCACTTTGTTTATGAATGTGACATCCTATACATAAAACGATCTTATAGAATTTGAAAAGCGAAGTCGTTGGATTGGTCTTTATCAAAAAGTGTCATTAACCTTTGATTTTGTAGACGTACTATCTATCTAGAACGCGTGTTTTTTGATCACTTTAACTGAATCTTTTATGTTACAGAGTACGCGCGAATTTGCGGCAAGGATGTGGCCGTGTATTCTGATTCTGAGGGTAGATTACTGCAAAGTGGACCGCGCGGCAGCCAGGCCAGTTTGCTTTCGGCTTCGGGTAAGTCTATTATTTACACCAGCAGAATTAAACATGTATTCTGAGATAATGTAAGTCATGGAATAACGAATGCTTTATCTATTTTTGTATTGCGATAAACAAGACAATAAAATGTTAATTGACAGGAAAAAACATCTTTAGATAAAAGTCATTGCATTTGTCTAACAACGTAAGTTTTTTTTTTATTTTGTGCGATTTTTGTGTCACATTAAATATGATGGTAGAGAATTTACATTAATTACCAATGTCTACCCAATAACCAGTAAGCCATTGCTTGAACTTTGCCTTTGATTGCCCTGTTTCAAGACCTTTAATACGGTATTTAACAAAAGTCAAATCAGCTTTTTTTATGAAACATCAAAAACGCTTCGTTACTATAGAATTCATAGGGATTACTGTCTTGTGACGTCACAATCAAACAAAGTCCTTATTTTTGGATTTTATGAATTTAAAAATCTTAAAATAGCAAACATAAATAGAAGATTGATGTTTTCCTAGTATTTTTATAATATTTATTTGTTGTTAATGAAAAACTAATTTAATTTCACTCTTGTTAAATACCCTATTGGCGCAGCCGGTAGGATTTAACTTTACATTTAAACTATCAGAAATAAAAAAATACTAGTGACTTGTGGAGTCACACTTGAATACTTTCCCTTTCTTTATACAAGATATCGTTTGATAGTTTCTAAAAACAAGATTTAACCAGTCAGTGAATATCCCTATTACCACTCGTGTGTCCTCAGTGCTGTCGACGAGCGAGCTGTCGCTGTCGGCGAGCAGCCGCCGCTCCGACGACGAGCCCGGCGCCGCCGCCGCGCCCGCAGACGACAGCGCTGCGCCCGGGTTAGTTCATATGACTGCTCTGTGATTTGTATACTTATCTCATTTGTTTGATACATTATGCCGAAACGTTAGCCTAGTTGGTAGGGACCATGACCAAGAAGCTTTCAAAATTCAAGAAAAATCTAAATTCAAAATATTTATTCAGTAAATAGGCCACATGAGGGCTCTTTTACACGTCGGTAATATAAGGTGAGTCTACCAGCGCTTCGGACAAGACCATCATTGCGGAGAAGATTTTCAATCATAAAAACATAATCGTACTTAAAACTAAGGCCCGTATTAATAAACTCATCTTGGCTGAGATGCGCGTCACACGATACGTCAAAGTAAACGTCAAACCAAAGAACACTGTCATTTTTGATACATCTCGAGACGAGCATTAGTTTATTAATACGGGCCTAAGTTACATTAAGGAAGGAAGGAGGTATCGATCCCGGTTAAAGCAGATATTTGTGGGATAAGCGCGAGTATTTGTTCCTGAGTCTTGAATGTTTTCTATGTATTCAAGTATGTATTTCTCTATATAAGTAATTATATCTAGTACCCTGTGTATTTACTATAATTATTCCTTTATTCCTCTATTCCAGCGACACGGAACCCTCAGAGCGCCTCAACCTAGCCACATTCCTAATATCCCGCGCCTGCAACAACAGTGTACTGGCCAACTACCTGTACTGGTACCTGCTGATCGAGTGCGAGGACCGACAGACGGGTGCGCAGGAGCTGGCCATCCGTGGCATGTACCTCACCGTCATGAGGACCTTCAGCCACCAGCTGGCTAAAGGTAACGTTACATAATGATCCAACAACAGTGTACTAGCCAACTACCTGTACTGGTACCTGCTGATCGAGTGCGAGGACAGACAGACAGGCGCGCAGGAGCTCGCCATCCGCGGCATGTACCTCACCGTCATGAGGACCTTCAGCCACCAGCTGGCTAAAGGTAACGTTACATATTGATCCAACAACAGTGTACTAGCCAACTACCTGTACTGGTACTTGTTGATCGAGTGCGAGGACAGACAGACGGGCGCGCAGGAGCTCGCCGTCCGCGGCATGTACCTCACCGTCATGAGGATCTTCAGCCACCAGCTGGCTAAAGGTAACGTTACATATTGATCCAACAACAGTGTACTAGCCAACTACCTGTACTGGTACTTGCTGATCGAGTGCGAGGACAGACAAACGGGCGCGCAGGAGCTGGCCATCCGTGGCATGTACCTCACCGTCATGAGGACCTTCAGCCACCAGCTAGCTAAAGGTAACTTTTTTTTAATGCATGGAGAAGGCAAAGTACGTCCATATGGACATTTGCAATCTGCATATGCGTTGCATACCCTAAAGACAAATAAAAAATGCCTCTAATCACATGTTTTAGTTGTTACTCGCTGTCCCTTTTGTTACCAATACCCAATACATTTTTCGGTAACGAAACGGACAGTAACCTATTTGGTGGGAACATATTGCTTTTTTTCCCCGGATAATAGTTCCCACCAACATTATAAATCTTTATTTAAAAGAAAAAAAAGTATTTTACTTTCCATTAACTCGTGATGTTATATTATTTCCAGGTACAACGGAGCACCAACGCACCCGCTCCTTCCTCGCCCGCCAGCAAGTATTCATCGACAAGCTAGTAAAGCTCGTCAAGACCGTCGCCCGAGAAAGCGGCAACCGCAACAAAAAGGCCGAACGGCTGCAACAACTACTCGCCGACCCCGACTCCTTCAAATACAACTTCACAAACTTCGAACCCATGCCCTTCCCCTTAGACCCCCACGTCACCATCAAAGGCATAGTCGCTAAAAAAGCCAGCCTTTTCAAATCCGCCCTCATGCCTTCAAAATTAACCTTCTTAACTACGGAAGGAGTCGAATACGAAGCCATTTTCAAACATGGCGACGACTTACGTCAGGATCAGCTGATTTTACAGATGATTACGCTCATGGATAAATTGCTGAGACGAGAGAATTTGGATTTGAAGTTGACTCCGTACAAAGTTTTAGCGACTAGTTCGAAGCATGGGTTTTTGCAGTTTGTGGAGTCGGTTACTGTGGCAGAGGCGTTGGCTTCTGAGGGCAGTATACAAAATTTCTTTAGGAAGCATAACCCTTGTGAGGGGGCGCCGTATGGTATCAAACCTGAGACCATGGATACTTATATTAGAAGCTGTGCGGGGTATTGCGTCATCACGTATTTGCTGGGTAAGTCCATTTGTGTTGTATTTCCCTTAAAAATAAGTGTATCTAGAAAAGTATTTATTTAAAAATTATACAAAATATAAAACATCTGTGGTTACGATTAAAAAAATGTAAGATAAAACATTTAAAACCCTACTAATTTTAATATTTTAGGAAAGTAGTGAATTGAGTAGTCTCGAATTTATTACGACCCCCATGGTCGCCAGATTTAAACCGTTTTTTCTGGCAAGCATTGTAAATAATTCACGTGTCGAGAGAGGCAAGAAATAAAACAATGAAAAAATATTATTGGACAATTTACACAAATGAACCCAGTTCCAAACTAAGCTCAAGGCCACGACACATTCCGAGTGGCCATAAGACGCGTTCGAGATGACAGTTTTCTGCGATTTGACATTTACTTTGACGTTTCTTGAAACTGTCATTCCATTCAAAATCAATTTATTAATACAGCTCTTATTCGCGCAGTAACTTAGACCAATTCCTAGTCTTAATGAGGTGATTACTAGTATTTTTCCGATGGATATAGTAATGAAGGTAAGATGTTCGTAGGCGTGGGTGACCGCCACCTGGACAACCTGCTGCTGACGCGCGCCGGCGCGCTGTTCCACATCGACTTCGGCTACATCCTGGGCCGCGACCCCAAGCCGCTGCCGCCGCCCATGAAGCTCAGCCGCGAGATGGTGGAGGCCATGGGCGGCGTCGGCTCCGACCACTACCACGAGTTCCGCAAGCAGTGCTACACGGCGCTGCTGCACTTGAGGAGGTCAGTTCCTATACGACAGTCAGTCACACACGATATTCCCAATTGTCCCTTTAGTTACTATGGTCAATTGGGATAAATATTTCCCATTCGTTACCACTCGGACAACTGGGATTAAATAAAATCCCAATGGTAACAAATAGGACTCGATATTTCCAGTTGCTGTTCAACAACAACTGGGTCATTATTTGGGCGTTTGTTCCGAATCACTTTCGTGGTCACATTTTTGTAGAAGTGGCTGCAGATTTCGATTTCGTTTCTGCTTAGGTATTTAAGTTTACCGGACATCTAATAAATATCCAAAAATGGTATCTAAATATTCACCCAATTCTTCAAAAATATGTCTACAAAAGTGAGGCGGTCGAATCGCTCGAATAATGACCCAACTGTTGGTATTTTGTCTTTTTATTATTGTGAAACTTGAAAACACATAAGATTTGAAATGTTTAAATTATGAATAAAAATCAATCAACATAATAGCGTTTCAAATATATAATTAAAATAAATGAATGGTTACATTATGGTTCTTCTATTTCTTCTTCTATCTAACTATTCGATCAGATACGACGTTGAGAAAGTAAAGGGACGCTTTGGCCCCACAGCTCATTCACTGAAACATTAGAAAAACCCCAAGCCTTAGACCTGAACGATAGGATACACTAATATAAAAAAAAAGGATTTAATTGTTTGAATTGAATATTCTCTGAAACTACTGGACTAATTCGAAAAAATCTTTCACCATTAGAATCCTACATTATAAACATAGGCTATGTTTTATTTTTCTGCGCGGGCGGAGCAACAGCTAGTCTTTAAGACTGCGCCGAGCGTACGCCAGATGTACAGTGGCGCCCTCATTACTATTATTGTGTTTTCTAATAAACTAAAGTATTTTCTTGAAATTGGTCGGTGAGTTTTTGTACTACAAATGAAATATCACATAGTTTAATAACAATAATTCACCTTCGAGTTATCAACTATGCGGGTGGTAGGACCTTGTGCAGGGTCCGTCCGGATCGCTACCACCATCTTATACATTAACCTACCGCCAAACAGCAGTGTTCGCATTGTTGTGTTCCGGTTTGGAGATAAGACAGCCGGTGAAATGACTAGCATAGAGGCATTCCTTCTTAGTCCTCAGGGTTGGCAACGAATTTGCAGTCTTAGGATTGCATGGCAGTCTTGTGAATGCAAATGTCTATGGGTCACAGTTTCCACTTACCATCAGGTGGCCTGTGTGCCCGTTTGTCTTCTCTATGCCATAAAAAAAAAAAAAAAAAAGTATTTTCTTGAAATTGGTTGGTAGGTTTTTGTACTACAAATGAAAACACAACTTATCCTTCGAGTTATTAACTTAACGGAAAAAAGTGGCCACCTTTTCCCGTTAAGCTGACTACTCAAAGGGTAATTATTATTAAAGTTTGTTACGTATTTCATAAATTGTGTTTTTACTTGCACTACAAAAACCTATCGTCTGATTTCAAGGAAATTCTTTAGTTAATTAGAAAACATAATAATAGTAATGAGGGCGCCACTGGACGCTCGGCGTTTGCTCGGCGCAGTCTTAATATGTTACCATTGTTGCTGGTAGGCACGCGAACCTGATGCTGAACCTGTTCTCGCTGATGGTGGACGCCTCCGTGCCCGACATCGCGCTGGAGCCCGACAAGGCCGTCAAAAAGGTCCAGGACAAGCTACGGTGAGTCACATACAGCCTTCAAATAGACTAAAACCCAACTGGCGATTAGTTTGATGGGTTTACGCTGATAATGCACAATACGCAAAATGCTCACTGCACGCATAATGTACAAACAGTCAAAATGCACATACGCAAAATCCACATCATGATAAATATACAGATCGAGAAATGTACAGTACGCAAAATGTATTTACGCTGAAAGCACATAACTCATAATGTGTAAACTCACTCTTATAATTTCTAAAGGCTTTATTATGAGTTACAATATTTACACGTTCTTGACGAACAATAACTTTTGCCACCCCTTTTATTGAAATCGGTTTATAGTTAAGTATTTAGAGAGACTCATACCATTTTTGATCAAATACAAACTTGGTCTGTGAAACTCAAACCCTTTTTGTTTATTTTGCGTATTAGGGTAAACATTATTTTGCTTCAAAGTGGTAACAGCTGAGTTAAGGCTTTGAAGAGGAATGTACTGTAATTTTATAGTATTAAGTCGGTTAATTTGCAGGTACATTTTAGGTGTAGAAATAACGATTATGAAAAAATGGGGTTAAATCGGGTGATCTGACCTTACTTATCTTTTCGATTCAGATTTTTTTAAAAGACATTTATCAAACAAATAACGCTTAAAAAAAATTATATTAAGTTTAAATCCATCAAAATACAGATTAATTTGTTTCTAACTCCATTTAGTGTATGGTTTTTGAGTTTTAAAAAACTACGTTTCTAATCTAAAAAAAAATAAAAAAAATCAAGATATCCAATTGCACTTATCCCAAACTAATAACGCTGTTGTTCCAGACTGGATCTAGGCGACGAGGAGGCGGTGCACTACCTACAGAATCTGCTCGACATGTCGGTGACAGCTGTCATGGCCGTGCTGGTCGAGCAGTTCCACAAGTTCGCGCAGTATTGGCGCAAATAGCACAAGCCAAAAGAGACGTTGTAACGTTCATAATTTAAAAGCGTTACTAATGTTTTACTATTGTGAACATCTGATGCGAAAAAAATGCGGGAAGATGAAACGGAACTATTTAATGAAATAATTGAAAAAAAAAAACCGAAATCGAATGCCCAAAATATTTTTTTTTGCTACTTATCAAAAAATATAGTAGGGTGATGCCACCAGTAATGGACACTTCGCACCTTCAGTAAAACAAGGGCACAATGTACTATGTATGATTATAGGGGCAATTGTGCCCTTGTCCTACCAAAGGTACGACTTGATTCTTATTTTACAGAAGATAAGGGTTATTCATGTGTTTTGCAACAATCAATTTAGGACCGTATGAAATTTGAATTAAGAGTGAAGTGTCCATTACTGGTGCCGTCACCCTAACAATTTAATTATTAAGGGACTTTAATTATTTAACTACTAGTTAGGTACCTGAATCTATATGTACCCAATCTTTATGCGTTTCTCCATTGGTAGCACTACTGCCATCTAACTACCGTGTGTGAGGTAAGATCATAGAGGTAGGAAATCATAGAGGGAATAGAATAGTACTCTTCGCACCTGCTACAAATGCCGTTAGTTGGAAAGATTCGTCGATATATGACCGGTTTCAATTGAATTACAAAAGTGTACCACTTTCAGAGGGCCCAGACCAGAGGCATTACGCTAACCATCGTTTCTATTCGTTTAGTTTTTCTACCAATCGCGTCACTGGCACATCACGTGACTTTTCGTATCACGTCATCTACCAGTGACGCGATTGGTTTAAAAACTAAACGAAGAGAAACGCTATAGTCTATACTTTTAGGTATTTAAAAAAATGTAAACATTCCAAACCACGTGACATTGTTAAACAGCCAATCAAAAGCGTTTTATCGAACTTTGACGTACGACGATTTTGACGTCAGCCAATAGAAGCAGAACACTGACTGCTTCTATTGGCTGACGAACTATATCACGTGGTTGTTTTGTTTACATTTTTTTAAATGCCTAAAAGTATAGACTAGCTAGCGTAGTGCATCTTGTCTGGGCCTTCAGGTGTGTCAGTCTGTGACTCTTGATTGACGATTTGTCTGCGTAAGTTTGCAGTCAGTGATGAGCGGTTTATCAATAATATTGGCTATAAGTTGTGTTGTACACAGAAGAAAAAGGTGGTACGCTTGACATTTTACACGGGATCTATGTTTTCCTACATCTATGTGTAAGACTGTTAAATTACTAGCACAGAAACTTTTTTGAGATATATTCTAGCGTTAGGATAGCAATTTGTCTATGGGCTTCAAGTCCCACTTACTGTCTGGCCTGTGTGTTCGTTTGCCTTCTTCATGGCATACGAAAAAGTTGTCAACATCTGCAATAACGTCAAGTTATATTTTTTTATTAATTGTTTATTAATTTGGATACATTCTTGTATTCTATTAGCTTCCTAAAAGTCTAGTAGCCACCACGGAACCGATTTGACTCTGGATCGATTCTTTTTATGTAATAATGCTTTGCAAAAGCCTACACCGTATCTTAGGGACTAGCCAGGTGATACTTTTTAAACTTTAACAACTGCAAAAAACTGCGTTCGTCGTTGTCTTCCAAACATTTTGACATATTTCTACAGTTTCTAGCTTTCGTTATATACTACTGGGCTAGGGCGCTTGGGCTTTATATTCCACTATATTTTCCCTTTCGCTGTCGAATTGTTAACATTATGGTCCTTAATAGGACAGCATAGGAAACGATACGATTGCAATTGGTGTAAAAATGCAGTGAAATAGAGATTATTTTAGGACATGATATAGGATGATTATATTTGTAACGTTAAGCAAATGATAGATGTGTAATTAATTCATGTCAGCTTTTTGGACACTAAGATAATCCATTCGTACTGTGATAATAGAATATGAAATAAAAATATTTTGTTACGATAAAAAATGTTTTATTTACTTAAAAATAAGTATAAATATTACTGAGTATGTAGTATACAATAATCTTAACTAATCATAAATCGGGTGGACACCGAAATCCCTAATAACATTTATCCTAAGCTTCGTTTGTCCGAATTATTAATGGTACTAATCTGGTTTTCTGAGTCAGACAGCTTTTTAAGCTTTCCAAAAATACCTGCAGTTAAGTTAGGGTAGTATTATAACAACACTGAAAAGTTTTAAAGTTGGGATAAACGAATATTCGGACAAACAATGCATCAACATAAAGCCTAAAAATAAAAATAGGACAAATTACTGTTAGGGATTCCAATATGGACCCCATGAATCATATTTTAATGGATACGAGGTAAAAACTTTGCGTAAGCAAATAAAGCTGGAAACCTACTGCGCACCGTCGAGCTACGCTCTTGGTACAAACTAGCTTCATATTAAAATGTAATTACTAGAGACGGGCCGACTAGTCGACGACTAGTCGGGAAAGCCGACTATTCGGCATCATTTCTAGTCGGTGATTAGTCGGCGACTAGTCGGCAAAAAATGCCGAATATTCGGCACTTTATTGCCTATAGGAAATATAAATTAAACTATTTTTTAATCTATGGAATTTAATATTCTTATGAATAATATCGTCAAAAAAATTCCACACACGTGATTTTATTTTCGACATAGTGATAAAAAGCAGTAGGTAGTTCGTTTTAATACTATAATTAGAGATTTGATCGTTTTTTTTGGTCGAGCAATACGCCGGTACAGAAAAAACGTAATCAAAACTGGTCAAAACATGAACGCATGGTAGGGGTAGGCGAAACAAACGTTTCCGCGTTCACCCGAACATAGGAAAAACCTACGATCGGCATTGCCGACTAGTCGGCCGATTAATCGGCAAATTGAAAACAGATTAGTCGGCCGACTGGCTAGTCGGCAAAATCCGTAGTCGGCCCATCTCTAGTAATTACAGCAAGACACAGGTAATATGGCGCGCGGATTAGGCAATAAGGCTGCGGCTCCACTCTCCGGCGGAGATGAGCGGAGTTGTGCCAATATTAACCAATTGAATCTAAACTAACGTGCGCAAGGCGCGCTCGACGTGACCGCATGCGCCTTCTATTGGTTAATATTGGCACAGCTCCGCTCCGCTCCGCTCATCTCCGCCTCAGTGGAGCCGCACCCTAATAGACTCCTGATCCACGGCGTAAGAGCTTTGACGCACGTCATATTAATTGTGTCCTGCTATAGATAATTCTACAGCACACTGAGACGCTACGCATGAAATGACGTCACTGAGGATTTGTTAGATGACTTTCCCAAACGCATTTTTTCTTTGAAGCAAATTTTCCTTTCGCGTTTTTTCCCGAACGCGTAAATTACCAGAAGCCTTTTCCCTGGCACCATATTTTCACAGTCGTGTTTCTCCCCTTGCGATTTTCATCCAGTCGCTTCTTTTCCTGGTACCATATTTTCACTGTCGTTTTTTTCTAATTCCAAAAATCTAATTTGACACAGTTGACGAAGCTCCGCTATGGCGGAGCTCCTATTTCTGGGTTATTTGGCCCTCCGGGCCTGCTGCAAATCAAACATAACCTAAACCTACCTACATTACGATGTAATTAATTTTGGGAATAAGTGCGACTGGGATAAAATCGAACGGGAACAAATGCGACTGGGTAAAAAGACGAACGAGAATAAAAGCGACGGTAATAAAACCGAACAGGAAAAAATAACATTGGGTCAAATTAAGAATGGGAAAAAATGCGAAAAGAAATATCGCTTCACGGAAATAATGATTTTGTGAAAATTATGTAACAAACCTCACTGATACGGGTGACGCGTGTGAGACGTGTATAGCGTGTGCGTGCGTAGCGTGCGCCGCAGTGAAATTCCAACTTACGGCCAATTCAGACTAACGGCATTTGAACAGCAAAACAACCGTGCACCTAGCTTGCAGTCGGTGCGCGGTCGACAGGACTGCACGCCAACTGCAAGCGGACTGCTCGGTTGTAATGCAGATTTGATGTAGTTACGTCAACTGCATGATAACTGCCCTCAAACTGCCATTTTGCAGCTGGGTTGCAGTTCAAATGGTCCGTCTGAACCGGAGAGACTCTTGTTTTCAAGCAACGAATAACAATATCCTCCGATTGTCCTGTATAAAGGTTTCTTAATTCCTACCTAGTGATCATAAAAAAAAATAACAAAATCCAGTCGCCATGGTCAGGACTAATAATAGTCGGCATACTTTAATTAATATTTGTTTCAATAATTCAAGTGGTTGACTCTATACATTATAATTATTCAAAATTAGTGTGACAATTCGTGCAGTGATCAAGGATTTAGACATCAGTGCCAACTGCCTGTCTAAAATAAAATAATAATAATAATATCAGGGGACTATGTCACACCAATTGACCTAGTCCCAAACTAAGCTCTAGGCTTGTACTATGGGTACTAGACAACGAAATAAATACTTATATAGAGAAATATATACTTAAACACATAGAAAACATCCATGACTCAGGAACAAATATTTGCGCTCATCATACAAATATCTGCCCTTACCGGGATTTGAACCCAGGACCTCTAGCTTCGTAGGCACGCGATAGCCTAGTTGGCAGCACTACCAACTAGGCTATCGCGTCGTCATTCCCTGCGAATTTTCTAATTAGTCTCGAGCTTTAAGCCCGGTACCCACAAGCGCGCCGTTACTGTAACAGTTGCACGTAACATCGTGATGTGTACGCAGCTCGCGAGCCTGTTCTCCATTACAGTCTATACTTTTAGGTATTTAAAAAAAATTAAACATTCCAAATCACGTGACTTTGTTAAACAACCAATCAAAACGGTTTTATCGAGATTTGACGTACGACTACTTTGACGGCAGCCAATAGAAGCAGAACACTGTCTACTTCTATTGGCTGACGAACTATATCACGTGGTTGTTTTGTTTACATTTTTTTAAATGCCTAAAAGTATACACTATAGGAGTTCGTGACTAACTGTTACGGATACGGTTACGGCTCGGCTCAATAGACACTGCGACAAGCGAGACAATAAGTTCTAACACAAATTTGAATTTGAAAAATAAAGTAAACTACAACAGACTTTAGTCACATAAAGATCTAGTAACTAAAGCAATAGGCCGTATCATAGACCCTGACAATATTTAAAAAAAAACCTTGCTTTGTTATTAGATAAAAATCTTAAATAAAAATACTTTTTGTTTACAAAACCCAAAACCAATACAAAAAAAAATACACAGACATTTAAATATATTTATAAATAAACAAGGAAGACTAGTATTTATGTTAACGAGTCTTAAAACCTGACTATAGAGACTCCCGCATTGTCATTATATAGTTAGTATAAAATTTAATTACCTCAATTACACTAAAGTAGAGAACATTATCTAAACTACCCAATAACTCTGTATAATGAGAAATGGTTACTACGATTTTGTACTTTACTTTAGAACCCTATGTTGTTTGACATAATGTCTAAAGTGGCTTTCATTTGGTGGGAAGGCAAAAATAACACTTGAATATACAGTGTGTTACCAGCACCCAGGCTTTTTTTAAAGTAGGTTAAAATAACGTATACCTGTAACGTAACTATAACAATAATTTAAATAATAAACAAATTTTCAGGCTTTGTTAACTTTCTAACAAAATTTTAATTGCCAGCAATGTAAAGCACAGCAAATTGACAAGTGTAAATGACAGTCGACGGATACTTTGATTATTATGACTTGCCCCCGTACCACGACATGCCTTGTACTAAGCAACAGCGATACTGATAACGATGAACACGCAGCACATGCACTACATAAAAAATATATGACAGTATCTAACAACAGTTTTAATAAATGCTTGCATGCCGGTACCACACTGTATATGTCTAATGCCAACCAGAACTTCAAGTATTGGCGGCCATCAGATCACTACCATTCACTATACAATCACTAGCAATGTAGATTTTACTACCTGTAGTAGTCTGCACAACATCACATGCCGCTATTTCAGCATAATTCACACCACCAATCACATAAACCAGCACACTCTTAGGCTTCAGCGGGAACGTGTCACCTAATTTAATGTCATTCTTCAGTAATTTTGTCAAATTCTTTGCATCTCTACAACCAAACTCCAAATCACCCTGTATTTTTAAATTTGAAAGCTTTTCGTTAAACGTTTCCATTCCTACTTTGAGGTTATCTAGCATTTTACCGCCTACTTTCAAGTCAGGTAAAGCAGATAATTTCATTGTTACATCCAGTAAAGAATCTGAAGTTAGAACAGTGTTACACAGGACTGATATCAACGGTACGTAACCTCCATTAAAAACGTAGCTTGGTGAAGACTTATTAACGTTATCTGGCTGAGATGGCAATTGTTTCAATTTATTCGCTGTAGTTTGAAAACTATTTTGCCATTTAGGTAGCCTGTCACTTAAATTTCCCAAGTTTGATATGTTGAGGGACAATTTCAGACTTGTAGGTTGAATTAGGAACCCAGCAGTGACTAGATTGTTGAAGATGTACAAAAATTTGTAACCAAAAGCGAGTAAATACTTATTTACAAGTGAATTGTATTCATCATATGAGAAACCTTGAGTTAAACTAAGCAAGCACATGAGACGTAAGCTATTGTAAATATGTATGTCCGTCCCAAAGTTTTCATCTACAAAAGTGAAATTGGACTTCTTGTTCTTGTTATTCAACATTTCAGTCTCAGCTAATTTGAGATTTTCAAACTTGTTACTCATTTCTGAGATAATAGTTTCGCAGGCCAACACATGGTTGACTAAGCTCTGCTTGAACAGAGCAACTTGCTGCAACTTTGTTGCAACAAAATCCTTTATTTCTTGAATTCCTAAGGCTTTAATATCTTCATTTTTCAACAGTTTTGCTTTTGAGCTTAAAACACTTAAAACTTCAGAGAAATGCCTGTGCTTTATCTCACCATAGAGACTGTCTATGGAACTGTCTAGAGTTAAGCTTGTATTCTTCACCTGTGCATTCTCTTCTTCAAAATCAAAATTCAACTTGCCTTTCTTAATCTTAGTATCTTTGACGTTTAATTCTAAATGACCGCAAGTTATTTTAAATATCTCACTTAATAAACCACTATACGTTGCTGGTGTTAAAAGAGTTGAAGCATAATCCTGACTCCTATCAACCACAATCAACGCCCCAATTTCATTAGAACTTTCTTCAGGCAGAAAATCTCTAGCGTACGTCTCATTATAAACTTCCAGAATATCCAAAACACTGGCAGATAATTTCCCAACGGAAAACATAGCTTTAGGCTGACCTGTGACATGGAATAAACTCCATAAGGCCATAGAAATACTTGACAGTAAGGAGTGGTTTTGTTCAACAAATAATTGCTTAAATAGAAACGGTAACTCTAAACTTAGTAGTCGCTCATCAAGAGCCATCAGTTCCCATGTAAATGAGTGTAGTTTGACTACACCGTAGAGACCTCTATTTTCTAATAACGAGTCGTAGGAGCATACAACTTTAGGAACTATTATTATGTGAAAGCTGTTGCTGTCGGATAATGATGTATTTTGGCTGAGCACTGATGATATTTGATCAAGGACGCACTTGTATTTCTGAATGCAGGCCGGGATGAAGTATACACGGGTTTGGTTAGCTGTGGGGCCTAATTGTGGGTCCATTTTGTAGATTTTATCGATGCCATGTTGTCTGTAATATAATAAAATCGTAAAGACTCAATTAACCATAACTTTTAGCAACAAAACAAGTTTTAACATTCATAATGTCTAACGTTAAAATGGTGCTTACCGAAGCCAAATGACTCCACAAACTCTTTCCAAAGGCTTGATAAGTGAAGGATCAATAATAAGATCCTTTCTATCCCCACAAAGCGATAATATCTTTTCTAATTTGCATTGAGATATGACACTCAAAGAACTCAGTTTTAACGAAAGCGGCTGATCCATTTTTCAAAATTTTCAGGCCTCTTATATGAAACCGCATACATTTAAAAAGAAAAACACGACCCGAGACTTTTATTTAGTCTTTAAATTCAGTGAAAACATCGCAAAATAAGGACACAAATGGGGAAACAATAACATTTACTCCAACTGGACAAGACGGCTGTCAAAATTTGAGTGACTGACAATTTGGTGACAATGGTGACAGACGCTAGATGCTGCTATGTAAAACAATAAACTTTATTTTGCGCTAGCAACACTTATTATCAATTTGTTTCGATTTACGTGATTAAGATTATTAAAATCAATCTTTATAGTTAAATAGACTCACAACTAAATTAGGACACAATATCAAACCACGTTTTAAACAAATTGTTATTAGTGTAAATCAAAAGACTAGTTGAAAATTGCATCGATTTATTCAACATACTTCACGACAATTTCCGGTCATGCGCGTAGTTAACTTGTCGCAGTCGTAATTTCCTCCCCCTCCGCCCTTCACCGCGGAGCTGTCTGTCGTCGTCGTACTATAACGAAGATTTGGAAATGGCTTCAAGAATTATCAGGAAAATCGTAAGTTTGTAGCTCGGTGTTCTGTTTCTAACATTCCTTACGCATAGCGCATGTAATTATTAATTTGTTAGTCCAAAGACACCGTACGCTTTTATTCTTGCATTCCAAAAATAGACTAAGTATAGTTATGTCGAAGAATTACATAAAAGTGCTTTTGAAGCCTTTTCGTGAGAGTAAAGTGTTAGGAAGTTTAGTGAAATGGTTCGAGGGTGGCGCGGGGGACAGTCTCGGAGGAGCTGAGGTCGGGGTGAAGGAGGTTGAGTGTGTTTTTCGGTGTTTTTTTTATTGTTATGTGATTTGGAGGTTATACGCGGGGTTTTCTGGTCATCCTTAGGTTCCGGTAAGCAAGGCCGGGGCGGCGCAATACAGCTCGGGGGTGCGGCGGGTGACGCTCATCCCAGGCCATGGCATCGGCCCAGAGATCACGGTGGCCGTGCAGAAAATATTCGAGGCCGCCAAAGTGCCCATTGAATGGGATGAGGTGGACGTCACAGCTGTTAGGGTAAGCCCATGAGATTTATATTATGAACATCATTGATTCAACAATTAATTGAACATTATGCTAAGCGTTGTTAAAACAGACATTAATTTTTTATTTGATTGTTTGACACAACAAAAGATAAATATTTTTTAAATGCTTCTGCGAATTGGGAAGTTTAAATTTATAAATTATATGTTCTTTTTAGGGGCCTGATGGACAGTTTGGCATTCCCCAAAAGGCCATAGACTCCGTAAACCAAAACAAGATCGGCCTAAAGGGGCCACTTATGACCCCAATCGGCAAGGGCTACCGCTCACTCAACTTGGCCCTGCGTAAGGAGTTCGACCTTTATGCCAATGTGAGGCCTTGCAAGAGTTTGGAAGGGTATGTATCTTTACTAACTATCTTACTATTGTTTTTATAATCTTACTAGCGACCCGCCCTCGCTTCGCTTCGGTTTATGTGAGTTTTCTGTAATACCCGTACGTAAAACAAAGTTTATTATACATGAAAACCTTCCTCTTGAATTATCCTATCTATTAAAGAAAACCGCATCAAAATCCGTTGCGTGGTTTTAAAGATCTAAGCATACATAGGGACAGACAGCGGGAAGCGATTTTGTTTTATAATATGTAGTGATGATGAAATAAAGTTGCATCCCGCTGTCTGTCCCTCTGCATGTACACTTAGTTCTTTCAAACTACTCAACAGTTTTTAATGCGGTTTTCATCAATAGATATGAGTGATTCAAGAGGAAGATTTATATGTATAATAATTCTGGATTGTGTAAACTGAAGTTTGCTGGCTGTTATTGATTAAATATTATGCCCATTCCTAATATCCAAAGGTCAAGTTAACGTTAGACACATTTAATATAGGTTAAATTACACACTCTTTAATCTTAGTTTCATTTTCAATTAACATGTTGTACGTATTTTCCTTATTGTTCACTCAATTGATGTGTAAGTGCCCAGCTTTTGGATAAACCCTATAATTATAGAATTAAAAAGATAAAAGACATTTATTCACTCTTACACGTCAAAAATCCAACAACGCTTCCCAAGACGAGACTACGGCTCCTGGTCGTGTCCGTGTTTCGTGTACCCGTAGCCGAATCTCCGTTACCGAGTAACACGGCAACGGAGATCCGGCCCGTTCGACACGTGAAATTCGGCTACGTGTAATTAAGATACGTAGCTCCGTGTTACACAGAGATACGTATCTTATTTACACGTAGATCCGATCCGCCCGTGACCGTGACGTTTAATGAAGATTTTATGTGTCTTTAAGACCTCCGAATGTAATGAGATAGTAGTGTTTTTGATTTCAGTTTCTTTGCTTTTGCATTTAAAATTGGTTTAATGAGTTATCTCATTATATAAATATAAAATAAACTAGAGCACATATCACATATCTAATAAGGCTCCGTTCGACAAGCTTTTTCATTCAATAACTGTGCGGAGCGAAGCCGGAGCCGAGATCCGCAGATACGTAGCCGAACGCAGACACGGATACGTATCTTGGCGTGACCGTGTAGTTCGGGAACTTAGCACCGCCGGTGCTAAGATCACGGAGCTACGGTTCCGCGTGTAACACGGATATCAGGACCACTAGACGAGACCACTACTGAGATGAAACGCGGCAAGAATATTATAGAATATTGGATATATTTCCCACTCTTCACACTCATATAACTTCGACTACTGGTCTCTGGCCCTACCCTAAGTTAGGTTAATTTCCTTGAAATTTTATGAAGATTTTTGTGATTGCTTTATCTCTCGCTAAATTAACACAACAGTTAATTTCAGTGCCACGCATGACCAACTCTCAATAAGTCGAGCCTGGTGTTGGAGGCTATTAAAATTGTTTGATCTGTGGTGGTGAAAAGTTTAAATATATGCTTATTTCGTCTGAGAAAGTATAAACAAAATGACCTCGTTCTGAAGTATGAGTCAGGTAATTTTCTAATATTTTCCTTATTGACTGTTAGCAACAGAGCATAATGTAATGACAATGCGGTTTAGGAACTACAATTTCTATTTTCAATTTACTTTACTACAAATTATTTAATACGAATTCATTAATAACAAGGGGCATTGGTGTTTTTAGCCGATGCGAGCCCGGCTGTACCTAGGCCCTCCATTCACTGGTCAAGTAATTTTCTATATCCTGCTAACAAAAGCCAGGACTTAAGTCTTTGGCCCTTCAGGCGACAATCAAAAAAAAACCTACTCCTTTACTTAATCATTTGTACATACAGTTATGTGAATGATTTAATGTCTAACAGTAAAACGGAATGTGTCCATCTGTTAGACTGATTTAGATGAGATTTCGGTATGGAGATAGTTTTAAAACAATGTCAACGAATTTGACACAGACAAAGTCGCGGACAAAAGCTAGTTTTTTTCATAATAAACACCAATCAATATTTTTTTACAACAAATTCAACAGGGCTATCAATCAATTTACGTGTTATGGTTGTTATCAGCGTCCTGTCCATGATAACATTGATAACAGAATAAATTGATATACTTACACTGATTTGTGCTGTTCTGTTTTGAGACAGGTAACATCTGATAAAAAAAATTATTTTAATTGAATAAATCAAATCAATATCAGGGGACAGTCTCACACAAATTGACCTAGTCCCAGACTATTGTGTCCTACCGGTCTTAAGACTGCGCCCAGCGTAAGCCGGATGAACAGTGGCGCCCCAAGTATTTATTATTATTATTATTTTAAGTATTTATTTAATTTTCTGTAAATTAGGTTTTTTACAATAAATATTCAATTATAAAAGTAAAATAACAATACTAATATAAAAAATAAACATTATTATTATTATTATTATTATTATTATTTATTTTAGACAGGCAGTTGGCACTGATATGTCTAAATCCTTGATCACTGCACGAATTGTCACACTAATTTAGAATGTATGTCAAACTTATTTTTGAACTGGTTAACACTTTTAGAGTTCACAACATTAACATTAGAGGGAGGGGATTTTCTTGAAATTAGACGAAATGTTTTTGTACTACAAATGAAAACACAACTTATTCGGTATATCATATAGTTTAATAACAATTCACCTTCGAGTTATTAACTTAACGGAAAAAAGTGGCCACCTTTTCCCGTTAAGCTGACTACTCAAAGGGTAATGGTTATTAAAGTTGGTTACGTATCGCGTGTCTGTAGTTCCATCTAATGTAAACGAAATGTGACACGCAATTTAATGATTTTGAATTTTAAATTGTGTTATTACTTGCACTACAAAAACATTTCGTCTGATTCCAAGGAAATTCTTTAGTTAATTAGAAAACACAATAATAGTAATGAGGGCGCCACTGGACGCTCGGCGTTTGCTCGGTGCAGTCTTAATAGACGTTGGGGGTATTTTCCCAAATTTGTTCCTTGATGCCAATTTTGTATCCGTATTCTTGTCGATCTTAATTTTGTCCCATCGCATATTTTTCAGCCAATCGCCATTTTTTTCGTTAGGGCGAAATAGGTAGGTTAAGGTTATATGTTAGTACTGCAGTAAACCCGAAGGGCGAAGCCACCCAGAAATAGGAGCCTTGCAACTACTGATCTCAGTGACACCATCAAATTTCTGAAATAGGGAAAAATGTGACAAGGAAAACGCCATTAGGGAAAAAAAGCAAGTATAACAGGAGCAGGTTATGTAACAGAGTAGTGAAAGCATGGAACAAACTGCCAGAACAAGTAGTCTCAGCACTGAACATCAATCAGTTTAAAAGTCCGACTAGACCAACACATTAGCAGTACAAAGAACACTTGAACAAGGAACAGCTGGATACAGGCATCTATCAGTTGTCACAACTGCCGCCTGATTAAATAATAATATAATAATAATAATAATATGTTTTACGACTAAAAATAAAGAGTTTGGACAATGTGTATCTAGCAAATTGATTGCACTGTCAGTACTTGGCACGTGACGTAACATATTCCCATTTATTATACTAGTTATTTCTATAAGACTAATCATTATATTATTTCCTCGTTTATTAAACTTCATTTGTACAATGACTTGCGTCTGCCGCTGATAAGAAAGACTAGTATCTAATTCAGTGGTCTGCGTAAAGCACTCGACCCACCGCCGACGATGAGAGTGAGAAGCGAGTAGAGACAACGACGAACTGTTAATATATGCGTCTCTATTGACACGTGATCTACATCTTCTGTTGGAGGAGAGGAGTGTAAACAGCCAGGGGTGTGATTGTCTTAAAAACGCAGTCGGTCGAACGAACGAGTGAATGTCGCAGCGGCGAGTTTAAGTAGTCGCGTCAGAGCGAACAAAACACATTTTACCGCGTGGATTCTCAATTAGGCAGCCTTATACGCACTTAAAAATGCACGCGCTAGAAAGTGTTTTGTTCGCTCTGACGGGACTAATTAAACTCCCGCACCGCGACGACATTCACTCACTCGTTCCTTCTACCGCGGTTTTTGATACCGGCTCCTCACGCTTGCGATGTTTCCCAAACACTACAGGACGCAACCATACGTTGAAGTGAGCACGACATCGTTCTTATCTAACATTATAGTTACGTCTTTAGGGAACATGAGTGCATATCCTATCTTACTATTCGATCAGATACGAGGCTGAGAAAGAAAAGGGACGATATTTGTCTCTTTTATTGACACGGTGTCTATATCTTTTGTTCGATACATACATACATACATTAAATCACGCCTGTTTCCCAGAGGGTAGGCAGACACCACTTCTTTCCACTTGCTACGATCTTGACAAATTTCTTTGTTCGATTCTTGTAGTATTAGTCTATAGTTAATCCTCGCCGGTGGTGGGCAAGTGCCTGCCACCAGTCAGAGTCCACACCCTCATAACAAGCTGATAGCACTCGTAATGTAATCTTACGGTACGTTGAGATAATGACGCATTAACGTCTAAACTTCTCGATAACTGTTTACTTGATTAAGAATTAAATAAATAGATATTGATTAGGTTATCTGGTATATCGTTAGATCCAATTAAAGGTTGGCGCAGACAACAACTCAAAAGTGAGATAGGTTTCATTTGGCTGATTTCTTTTTTGTTGTGTTCGTTATTGTCAGGATATGGTTTATATATCTAAGAAAAAGCGAAAAACCCAACGATAATTATTATACAGCTGAAGAGTTTGTTTGTTTGTTTGGTTGAACGCGCTAATCTCAAGTACTACTGGTCCGAATTGAAAAATGATTCCAGTGTTGGATAGCCCATTTATCGAGGAAGGCTATAGGCTATATATCATACTCATATAAACCGAAGCGAAGCGAGGGTGGGTCGCTAGTAAATAAATATCAATGGACAAAATCACACAAATAGGCCTAAATAAAATCCCGAAATAAACTCTTCTACTTATAAACGTGGAATAAGCTTGGAATAGTTTATGCCATGTTTTGTCACTTTCTGTCAGATGCAAATGTCACAATTACAGATAGGACAAGCTTATTCCAAACCCCGGTACTAGACGAGGCATTGGCGCCCTAAAAAGCAATAACACGATTCGATGTAAGATGAAAAATGTTTTCTAGTCATCACTAGTCAACTCTACAGCATAAAAGGTGTGTCAAAACTAAATTAGCACTACCAGCCATAAGTACCAGTAATCAACTAGAAGGCCGAAACAATGTGCCATATGAGTACCTTGCCTTGCCTTATCAGTATCACGTTGCATTCTAGTTATATAATAGTGTCTAGTTACGCCTATGTATCTGCATGGATACTGGTTTAATGTCGCTAATCAGCTATTGAGTTAAAGACCGTTATGCGATGATGGAATGTGTTATGAGACTTATGTTAAATTTTTACGCCGTATTAAGCGTACAGTCGAAGACATAAATTGATGAACAGATCCAAATTTTCAAAACACCTGCACAATGTATAGTTCCATATGTCGCTAAACAAATTGTTGATCAAATCTATGTGAACATTGCAGAATGTCAAATGTTAGTAAACAATATTTTATCAAAAGTTGCTGGACTTTATAAATCTACATAATTAGATTATCATTGATGGCAACGAAAGTCCATTAACACATACTTTACTGGCAAAAAGAAATCATTTAGTACGATTGTGCACTTAGGGATCGATATTAAATATAAATATCAAAGTGTTGAAATAACGTCCAGCTAATTTTGGACTTCTTCGTGGAATTTTAGCGCACAGTGACTTTTGGACTATTTCATCGAGTTTGTGTCCAGCGACTTTTGGCGTTAATTAAGTTATGGTAGTGTTTAGGGACTTTTGAACGTTCATGACGAACAAGGAGTTTTGAGCATACCTTTGTATATTAACACACGGAGAGTTCTCGTGTACAGTTAATTTCGTAGCTTTATTTTGTTTAGCGACTTATGTCTTTGACTGTACCTACATGCGATAAATAAGTACACACGTAGGTATGCTATTATTCAGCTAAATGCTACTTAATAGGGATTGACGACGCGGTTATACTGGGCCTCTATTCTAGATGGAAAAAACCATATTGTCTTTGACCTGTTATGGTTTGGTGTTTCACTCGGTTGACACTGTCAAGTAAATAAGAGCTAAAGTAAAAGCACCTATTATGGACAAGGCTCCAGTGATGAACATTATCATTTTTTTAAATGAAAACATATCAATACTAAACATTTTATTCTAATAGTAGTAATCCCGAATAATTTAATATAATCTAATTGTAGCACTAAAAGCATTATCAATCTCAGAGACTTATATTTATGGAATTGTTCATAACTGGAGCACTGTCGATAATAGGAGCTTTTACCTTATCAAAACGTTGGCAATATGGAAACATGTCAAAGACGATATGGTTTAACTAAGATCTTTTTGTTAATATCAAACAAAAGGTTGGTAATCGTAAAACGGCCCTCGTTCTTCAAACTGCACAGTGGGATGAAAGGGAAAGGGTCCGGTAAGCCTTAACGCAGAAAAAAAGGTCGCAGTAGATAACAGACGACCAAATCATATTTCCTGAACTATACTTAAAGTATCTAGGACTAGGTCAATTTCTGTGATATTGCACCTTGATATTTGTGTATCGTCATAATAGTTATGTAACGTGCAAGTAAATTACTCATTGAATGAACATGCGATTAGTTTGTTAGTCAACAGTCTCAGTGATTTTTAAGGTTCCGTAACCAAAGGGTACTTACCTAACCTTACTTTATGACATCTTATAACAATGTACACAGTTTTGGCAATAAATGATTATCTTATCTTATTTTTAAGCGTACACCGTCTGTTCTTCCATTGAATAAAATTAGGTTAATAATAAAAAAAAAATGTATTTTGAGAAAATGTACTCTATTGGGGATATTTTATTTACCTATACATTTCCATTGCAAATTATCCACTGATTAGCTACAGACTGCGTAGGTACGTGCTGTGAGCGTAGTGCCAACATTCTATTGACAATAGTACAACGGCCGTATTATGGGTGTCAAAACCTGACAGGTTCTAAATCCTCAGGGATGGCAACTCATTTGGAGTCTTAGGATAGTGGTCTTGGGAATTCAAATGTCTATGGGTCTCAGGTCCCATTTAACATCAGCCCCCTCTTTCATCATGACAATGATAGGTGGGTGAATATTCGGGCGTTCCAACCGCCGTCATTATTGTCTTCAATATATTGACGAAAATAATGATAACTACCAGCAAACTTTGATGTCAAAATCAGCGGACTCGGTGGTAGTATCCATTCCATTTAAAAGAACAAGAAAGTTATTGAGTTTATATTGAATAATATGCGAAAACAATAATGACGGCGATTGAAACGCCAAATAATCACCCAGGTAACAATTTGGTGGTGGTTGGTTTTGGTTTAATCCTTTTTCACATCATAAGGATTATTTCTAGCTGCACCATATACTGTCACCTGTTATCGTCAGGATGGTGAAATAAGGAACAGGTGGCCTGTGTGCTCCAGTGCCTTGTTCTTGCCATAAAAAATCCAGCTATGAAAGGAACAGAGTTAGTAAGGAATTACCTCTTTCACTAACTGTTACTTATCAGAGCACAACTCCTCTCCTCTTCCAGCATCAAGACCCTATACGACAACGTGGACGTGGTGACCATCCGCGAGAACACCGAGGGCGAGTACTCCGGCATCGAGCACGAGATCGTCGACGGAGTCGTGCAGAGCATCAAGCTGATCACGGAGGAGGCCAGCTTGAGGGTCGCCGAGTTCGCGTTCATATACGCGAGGGACAACAAGAGGAAGAAGGTCACCGCCGTACACAAGGCCAACATCATGTGAGTACCATCTAGACCTGGAGGAAGGTAGAAGAGAATAGATAGGTGTCTTTCTAGGCCCTGGGGACCGAAGTCCATTGGGAAGGAGGTTGAAGTTGTAGGTACGTTTCCATAACAAATTGTCAAATTCAGCTGCATATACCGACTGGTGGCGCTGCCGTAGATGCACACACTGCTGTGTCTTGATATTCTACTTGCAACAAGTTGTAGCTAGTAGTGTATGGCAATAATGGTGGTGTGTACGATCGGCCAAGAAAGTGGTCTACCAGTTTTGTCAAACATTTCTGTGAGCTCTAATTATCGCTAAGGTTGACACTTGTCACTGTCATAATGTTATTGCAAAGGAAAATCGAACTTGTTGTATCATGTCTTGCAAATGAACTTCAACCGCGCGGTAATCCACATTTTTGGCGAAATATACATTTAACATATTTTATTGGAATGAATGTGTCTAATAAAACACCTGAATAGACAGATTGCTTTTCGACTTCCCGATACCGTCATAACATTGGCGCAGTCGGTAAGATTATGAACCTACGCTCCTAAAGGGTCTTGTTACATGCCGAATTTGCCTTCCAGGATGGCTAGCACAACTTGCCAGCGAATTATTTGTCGCTTGGATATCCTTACCATTTAGTTTGTAAGAATAAAGTCTTACTGAACAAGAAAATACAGAATGGCTTGCACAGAATAGCAAGAGGAAGAAGGTCACTGCTGTCCATATGGCCATTGACCTAGTTTTTTTTATACTTATTAATGTAAGCTAAGTCAATTGCAGTTTGATCTCTACTTCCAAAATCGAAACATTTGCCCAGGTAAGCCCTCTGAAACACTCGAAATGCTCTCTCTCATGTCATTTGTTTGTTTTTTTGACGACGCGCTGGCCTAGTTGGTAGCGACCCTGCCTACGAAGCTAACGGTCCTGGGTTCAAATCCCGGTAAGGGCAGATATTAGTGTGATGAGCGCGAATATTTGTTCCTGAGTCATGGATGTTTTCTATATAATATTTAAGTATATATTTCTCTATAAAAGTATTTATATCGTTGTCTAGTACCCATAGTACAAGCCTAGAGCTTAGTTTGGGACTAGGTCAATTGGTGTGACATTGTCCTCTGATATTATATTTATGAGAGTGACAGAAATAGAGTTCAGTGGACGTATTTAATCCTCCGTCAACTTGTTTGCAGGCGCATGTCCGACGGTCTCTTCCTGCGCTGCTGCCGCGACCTGGCCAAGAAGTACCCCGAAATCAAGTTCGAGGAGCGCTACCTCGACACCGTGTGCCTCAACATGGTGCAGGACCCCTCAAAGTTCGACGTGCTGGTCAGTACATACACAAGAAGATCACACAATGTTCTTAGATCTTCGATTTAACGTTTTTCAATGTATCAAAATGCCGCAAGATATTTTAGCTGAAAAAAACTACTTTAAAAATCATAACTTGGTTTAGCCTCAATACTATTACCAAAACCTTAATTAATTCAGCAGTTCCTGCATGGACCTTATTTCTAGAGTAGAACATAATCACATTAGATTTATTGGTAGGAATTTCCATACTTCCAATCATGAGTTTCTACAATAAATGTTGATGCCGTCGTTTTGAGCCTCTTCAAAAACCTCAGTACGAAAATTATTAAAATTCATCACACGTAACATAACTCAAAAAAGAAATGGTCTCATTTAATATATTAATTTCATCATCAAAATTACAGCCAATTATTAAACAAATAATTTTGACATGACAACAGCTGTCTTCGAACGTAGATGTTAGCTAGATAGCTGAATTGTACTTATAAAATTAAATTTTGGAGAGGTTTTATGTAAAACCACAAAAGAGGTTGATATAGCGCAATTCGGACCGGCAATAAGGGGTCAAATGAAGGTCATTTATTAATTTTATTATAATTAATTAACTGTAACATATTGTATTAAATGGTTTTGAAATTTTCATACATTGTCAAAAATTGGTGTATCCCAATTGGAATTTACCCGGTATAACTATAAATAGAGCCTAATGCGACGTCCGCGCAGGTGATGCCCAACTTGTACGGCGACATCATGTCCGACATGTGCTCCGGACTTGTCGGCGGGCTGGGGCTCACTCCCTCCGGTAACATCGGCAAGAACGGCGCGCTCTTCGAGTCGGTGAGTATTTAACTGAGTAGAATTTGGTAAAACCCGGGTATTTACATGAAAAAATTAAAGGTTCCAGGTGTTTGGTGCCTACAGAAACAAGAAGCAAAAAGATATGAACTCGTGTCGTTTCTATTGCAACATACTCGAACTTTTACACATATTAATTTGGTTTGGTTTAGCTATTTTCGTAAGAAAAAAACAACGCCAAAACTTTCGTTTAAATTATACTTGGGTTGGGCAAGCGATAAATATTATTAAACAATATACAGAGGAATTGAGATCCTATTTTTTTTTAATGATTTAAAAAAAGTTGGGTACGAATCAATATTATCGTATTTATGAAAAGTAGGTAGATGAATTTATCTTTTTTATATGTATTTTTTTGTCAAAGATCACTTTATCGTTCATTGTATCGTGTGTATTGTTTTACAATAAAGCTTTGCCACTTAAGAATTTAACAAAACAAGTGTGTAATATCAATATTTCAGGAAAATAATAATAAATTCAAAATTACCTATTTATACAGTGGATGATGAAATAATACAGCGTAAGTCTGTTTCAAGAGAATATCTGCGTGTTCACTAACTGGTGTGGAATTGTGGATCATGTCCGAACACTAACAAATGAAAATGTTTGTCAATTTAAATGAATGCATGTCTGTTAGTGGCGTTTGTGTTTAAAACTTGGATTGTCTTATACAAGTTATAAATGTTTTTAATAATTTTCGAATCATAAGCTCATTATCATATACTAGAAAACTCAAATAAACCGAAGCGAAGCGAGGGCGGGTCGCTAGTTTCTGAATATATTAAATACTAGCTTCTGCCCGCGACTCCGTCCGCGTGGAACTCGTTTATATCGTAGCTCCATACAAATTTTCACCCTCCATTTCACCCCCTTAGGGGATGAATTTCGGGAAAAAACTATCCTATGTCCTTTCCCAGGATTCAAACTATCTGAGCACCAAATTTCACCTAAATCGGTTCAGCGGTTTAAGCGTGAAGAGGTAACAGACAGATAGACACACTTTCGCATTTATAATTATTAGTATGGATTATTGGTATTAAAACTAGGTATGCATTGGGGTCAATTCGGATCGTGTTCTCTAATTTTAAATACACTCAGGAGCTGGAGCAAAAATAACGGGTCCGAGTGCGTTTTTCATTCTAAAGAGGCTATTTCGAAGCCTTAGTTCCTCGCCAGGGGATGCTTGTAGTGAAATCTGATGATGGATGCCCCGAGCATCGATACAGGACTTCCAGAGTGCCTAGGACACCCAACTGATTAAATCTGCGGTTAACGCTGGAATTGTGCATGTTCAGAGAAACATCTAAAATGAGAATAAAATGTAAGAAAATCCAAAGGCTAGCCGAAATTCGCTGTGGTGTTAACTGATTGTGCGATCAGTTAGGTATCCTAAGAACCTTTGACCTCCTCTATTGAACCTCGGAGTATCCACCATTAAACGTCACTCAAAACAACCCCTGGCAAGGAACCAGGGCTTCGGAATAGCCTCGTTTGTATAAGAAACGCACTCTGACCCGTTATAAAAAAGTTTATGGTTGTCCACTATTATAGTTTTGACGAACACCTAAATGTGACTTAGAGAATGGCTGAATTACATTGTTTCATACGCCTTATCGGCTATGCGAGTCTTAAACAGGCGGACTAACGTAGCGATCACCATATTCGGTCCACTGTCTTTGTGCACACACCACATCGTACACCTAACGCAGTGTCCTACGTAAGCGATTCGCGCGAAAACGCGAAGCGACACGAAGCGACGCGAAAAAATCAAAGGCGCGTTTCACAAGTGCAATACTTGCGTTCGCGCGCGTGTCACTTACTTAGGACACTGGGCTATAAGGTAATTGTAGTCGCTAACAAATCCGTTCAACTCGTCCGTCCTCTTTACACAAGTTCGCCGAGACCGTACGGTCGAATCGCATACGGCGAACGGCATGTAATCGTGTCATGCAATTAACTCTAATCTGTGTATTCATCCCTGGAAATCAAATTAACAAACAACCCCTCAAACAGGGTCCTATTCCCAAAAACTTTACATGTGTACAAGTCAAGAATGACAACTTATTGTAAAACTGCACTTTTACGGTCGTTCGGCCCATTTGACGGCAAATAGACCAGCTGCCCTATCGCCAAACGCGATCGCAATCGACTTCAAAGTGGAACAATTGTTTTCGTTTTGTTTGCAGACTTGCCTTCGGACTGACATAATGAAAACGATTGTGATTGCGAGTGCGTTAGCCAATAAGCTTGCTGGTCTGATCCCCTTCGTATCGAAACGTCCCAAAAGCAAATAGTCCTATTAGCATAATGACCTAAAAGCAAATTGTCCCATTAGCAAATTGACCCGAAAGCAGAACGTCCCTTTCGCAAAACAACCTAAAAGCAAGTCGTCCTATTATCAGGTTGCCCTTTTAGCAAAACGTCCCGAAAGCGAAACGCCATGAAATCAGAATGACCTAAAAGCAAAATCTCCTATAAGCAGAACGTCCCATGGTGTAGAGACACTGCACAGCTAATTACTTCAGGGGGCATTTTCATCCATTGCTTTTCGAAATACTTGAAAAATTTTAAGCTTTCTTCCGATTGTTAATAATAGATAATAGATGAGTACAGTCAACAGCATAAATAAGGGATCATCTATGTACCTTGTCACTTTAACGTCGTGTTTGTAATGTTATACAACATTGTGAAACGTTTGAAAGCGACAAGGTACAGAAATGATCATTTATTTATGCTGTTGACTGTACATCTGCACATTTACCTCTAGTGCCATCAGAACACATTAATGAAACCTGGAACCAAGTAAAAGAAGAAAGCTTCGATTCAGACCTGGCCGTTTTTTTTCTTGTCTCTACACCATGGGACGTTCTGCTTATAGGACATTTTGCTTTTAGGTCATTCTGATTTCATGGCGTTTCGCTTTCGGGACGTTTTGCTAAAAGGGCAACCTGATAATAGGACGACTTGCTTTTAGGTTGTTTTGCGAAAGGGACGTTCTGCTTTCGGGTCAATTTGCTAATGGGACAATTTGCTAATAGGACTATTTGCTTTTGGGACGTTTCGATACGAAGGGGTCTGATCATAGTCAATCAAATGGAATGACAACATTTTGATCATGGTGAAATGGCGTGACGACAAATGGCTGGAGAAAAATCCATGAGTCGTCAGTCCAAAATGCCTCGCCCACTGACTCTGACCGTGAATGAAGCTTGCGAAAAAACATTCAAATTGTACACATGTAAAGTTTTCTCTTGTTTGTACCTCATCATAACCCCATCGTAACGCATGCCACTAACCTTCCAGGTACATGGAACAGCCCCGGCCATCGCGGGCCAGGACAAGGCCAACCCCACAGCCTTGCTGCTCTCCGGAGTCATGATGCTCCGGCACATGGGGCTCCATGAGCAAGCGGAGCAGATCCAAGCAGCAGCCTTCACTGTGCTGCGGCAAGGAGCAGTTCTCACCGAGGACCTGGGAGGAAACAGTACGTGCACTGCGTACACTAATGAGATTATAAAGAATTTAAATTAGATTGTTTTGGTTGGTCGCCGTTTGATGTTGAGATGAGGGGAAGTTGGAATTGGGTCTATATTTCCTTTTTTTTTTTGTCATAATGTCATGATTAACGTTACCTACCTTAGCCTTATCTACATGTTAGATATTTAAGAAATTCTGAAAAGTTTATGCGATTTATAAATTACGACTCAGTTATTAAGACTGCACCGAGCAAACGTCGAGCGTCCAGTGGCGCCCTCATTACTATTATTGTGTTTTCTAATTAACTAAAGAATTTCCTTGCAATTAGAGGATACGTTTTTGTAGCGCAAGTCAAAACACAATTTATTGGATAAGTAACAAACTTTAATAACAATTACCCTTTGAGTAGTCAGCTTAACGGGAAAAGGTGGCCACTTTTTACCGTTAAGTTGATAAATCGATGGTGAATTGTTATTAATCTATGTGATACACCCTATAAGTTGTGTTTTCATTTGTAGTACAAAAACCTACCGACCAATTTCAAGTAAATACTTTAGTTTATTAGAGAACACAATAATAGTAATGAGGGCGCCACTGTACACCCGGCGTACGCTCGGCGCAGTCTTAATAAACAAAGACATTATGACCCAAAAAACAAAAGGAGACAACGGGTTCTTGTTACAATACCATGGAGTCCATGGAGTTTTGATCATGTTTATTTGAACGCAAGTGTAGAAATTACCATGTATAGTTTGGCATAAAAGAGTTTGATAGATGGGGCTACAATCCGGAATGGCATAATACGTAATTAGGCAGGTGATTTTTTTGGTAAAAATCGGATCATGTTGCCAATTATACTACAGACAGTGGTCTCATTTTTTCTAAACTGTTTTTTGCTAAACTCTACCTGTACCGGGTAAATTCAGTACTTATATTATATTATATGTCATTGAAGTGATTAAAATCAGTTGTATGACGTATATTATGCTGATTTATATACTTAATGTTTGTGACAATTTAAAGCTAAAATCTATGCTTCATAAAATGTAGAGATGCCTTGTTCCCATTAAATCGAATAAACTGTTGGAATAATGGTATAAAGACCCTATAACGATCTGATAGCTATTCAGTACTTTTAACACGATACATAATCATTTTGAAAAGTACAGCATACGAAATAATGTTACATATTCCGTCATAGACGCAAAAGCATGTACAATAAGAAACGGTGACCAAACGCAAGTCTGTCAACAAATAGTTCAATTAATAGATCAAATTGTTAAGTAAAAGCATCATTAATATTGTCTGACACAGTAGCGAGTTTACCTTATTTGTAGAGATAAGAAAGAGATTCGAGATCTCGTTGACGTTACTGCCAAAGATAATGCTGAGATTCGGAATAAAGACAATGTGGATAGTTCATTTTTAAGTATTTAATAGAGGAATACCAACTTGTATTAAGAATTTAGTTAAATTGTGTAAAGGGATTAGCAAACTCACCACATCACATTTGTTTGTTCCTAGCAAACCTATATACCTAGTATAAAACAACTGGCATTATATTTCGACCGTCATATGAATAGTGCTCTTATCGAATGCGGGGCGAGGGAGGGGGACGCGCTCGACTAGTGATATCGGATTTATACCGCCTTCCACTGCGAGCGGAGGGGGCCCCATACATAAGGACCCGGTTTGGCTTACATCGATGCCTTTAACTGGTCCCATCGCGAGCTCACCTCTTTAAAGTCACCGTTGTAAGCCAAACGGATGTTGTGACGCAGTGTTAAGCGGGCTATACACCGTGCTCCCTGCGAATATGTAGACGATACGTTCGCCGCTCGAGAAAAAGTCATTAGTGTCCTGTCTATGGCGAGCATTCGAGCTCGCCCAATTTAGGCCCGAGGTAATAAGGTTCAAAATCTCCGATCGAGCGCAAATGCTTATTTTGTAACCTAATTTTGTTCTATGTGATACGAAAGTGCCCTATCTTTTCTGTCCTAGGAGGTATATCGTAAAATGATTGGCTGAAGTAAAATTATAAAGCTCCACATCTTGATATCTCTGCCCTCCTAAACCAATAAGCAGTATATCCGATAAAACTCATCAACGTTATTACTTATTACTAATGGAAGAGAATTCAAACTGCTTTGGTTATTGGCTTAGGAAGGCAAATCTTGTGGTGCTCCTTTCAAAAATCTCATATTGGATGGTGATTTGCAATTGTTTTCCGTAAAATTATAGTTAAATATCAAGTCTGTGCAAGCCATATTACAATGACCATTGTAATATGTCAACATTAGCACTATCCAATTTTTAATATAAATCCAAGGTTTCATAAGCCACTTATGATTTAAAATCATAAAATTGTTTGTCTAAACCACAGAGTGCATTAGAATTGGTTTTGACATTTGGCGTCTACTGTCAAATTTGATTTGACACAAAATTTGCTGTAAGTTTCAACCGCAATACCCTATTTAGGGGAAATTATAGTTTAAGAACACATTCCACTTTGCTTCAGTAATGTTAGTTAATTTATTGCATGCGTTACCAATAAGTATAGTGAGATAATGGCTGTTGTCGAATAACCACAGACTTATATTTTTCAATCAAACAAATATAAAACGGTTACTGTCAAGGACGGTATTCTGACATTTAACCTTGTACAATTTATACACAGAATTTAAGAAAACTAGACATGCTTGCGTGTCCTTAATGTAAGATGGTTGATGTAATACAGACATTAGTGGACGCGATTATAATTTGTTTTCTTAAATGAATATGGCGATACCGCAAAAAAGGTTATATAGAGACATTTTCTGGAACAGTATTACAAGTCTTGTGCTTACTTGTTCTTACACCCGTTCCAGACTGACTAGATATAATCAATCAAATTGGTTTGACGATTCAATTGTGTAGGTCTAATTTAAAATGAAATTGCGAGCAAATTGAATGGTCAAGGTTTTTCAAATTTACATACATACATAAACTCACGCCATTATTCCCAGAGTGGGGTAGGCAAAGCTACAGAATTACCAACAACTCTAAAAACTTGTTAATAATTCTGTAACCACATTTTGGACTTTTAGGCTTTTTTTTTCAAATTTAAAACTTGCTTAATTGACCACAAATGTGGACCAAGCGAGTTTTTATTCAGCCATATTTTGAAAGAAAGATATAAGCTTGTGGTGACCTAGATAAGTTTGAAATTGTGATTTGACCGCACTCTTTTGTTCCTCATTGAGTATTTTATTTTTAACAATTGATCTAATTTATTGTTACCTAACTTTGCTGTTACTGTCGATCAGTATTTTATTTGTACACCGAAGTGTATTTAATCAGTACAACACTAAGTATTTTTAAGTATTTATACACTATTTGTATTTATTTTGCTTGGAAATGTGATTCAGATGAAATCTGACAATAAATGTACTTTTAAGGAACTAATGACGATTGATATTTACATATTCCTTTGCAGATTCTACGTCGAATCATTTGTGTATTGTTTTATTTATTTGTGTAAATAGATATAGACGCCAAAATAAAAATGTGACGATTGCATTGTTGTTTTATTATAGTTCTCCGTGTGCCTATAATTCTGCATTTATAAATTATAAAATACTGTACTGCTGGCAACACATTTAAAAAGTGATTATTAAAGTGATTATTGAAAGAGATTATTTGAGTGTTCTTGTGTCTCTTTTAGAGTCTAAAGAATCCACCACACTAAAACTTAACAAGTTTCTGGCAAAATTACAATTTTTGGGACAAGCTTTAGTTGCTAACTACTTTTTTCTTAAAAGTCATTATCTGCTTATCAAGATCAAACTTATGAGTAACAACACTGGGTCTATGTTAAGTATAGCGGGGATCCTGTCGCCGTCCTCCGCTTCCGCTCCATCATCAGACCAGCTCTTAGATATCATAATATTGCATTATAATCGAAATCTCAGCCCATACCATTAAAGGGAACTTGTTCAAAAATAACTTGCAAGATTTGACCTAATCTTGCATACAAATATTGCAAGTACAAGTCAATAAAACACTTTTAAAATAAACTGACGCCACGTTTACCTTCCAAACCAAAATTTAAATCTTAATCGATCCTTAATGTATTTGCTTTTCATGGTATAAATACAATTATAATAATCTTGTTATTTATTAGACCATGGTGCGTTTAACAGTCCAAACTTCGTACAGAATAAAAGGTGCGGCGCCTGGCGAAAAACTAGGCGCTTTATTCTACTCGATAAAACAATATTGCTACAAGTTATCGTATACTATTCTATTACTGTTAAGTAATTGACAAGATTTCATATTTTCAAGACTTTAATTTTATTAGTTTTATAGATACTGTTTGGAAGGAGAAAGACACTATAAGTTTTAAATTTTCTCTAGAATGAATAATTATTTTATTATTAATTTATTAAGATGTACTTATTCTAAAAGGGCGTAACTTCATTTCTACGACACAATGGACATAATTACGTTAGTCCAATCTGTATATAAAAAAGTATCATGTCAACCGATAAAGGGCCACTTGCACGAAAAGTTTAACCCTGGGTTAAGACACTAAAAAAAAATGACAGTTATCGTATGAATCTGACGTCTACTAACTCGAGTTAGTGCCTTAACCCAGGGTTAAATTCTGCGTGCAAATGGCCCTAAGTCTCTATCCATCTGTCAATAGTGTCAATGTCTAATTTGAAGTATGACAGCTTTTTTTCTCGTGAAAAAGGCAATGGTATTATATCTATTCAGGCATAGTATTGGTATAACTCGATATTTTTATTAACTTACTTGTAATTTTGAAAATAAAGAAAAATAAATCTAAATAAATATTTTGCCGTGTTCAGGAGGTAAAACCCTTTCGATTCGTATAGTAATTTGCAGGTGTCACCAAAATGAAATGTTGTCAATTAAGATTTATATTCATAACGTACCTATCATAATCAATATTGTTTTAGCGAGGAGAATAGAGCCCCTAGCCTGGGCAAAGTAACGCCGATGGTTGCGTTTTTTATATTTGTGGTCTCTCGTTATTTATGAAGATGATGATATTCTCTTTGCTTTATCATAAAATTATTATCTAATAGCCCTGAGGGCACCCAAGTAATAAATGGTAAATCCACTAGTAAATTTATAATTACAAATATTTTTTGTTGTTTGTTTGTTTGTCTGTAAATGAACTCGTATTAGCGCTCCAACTAAACGAGGAATGTTATGTTAGATCCACATTATCGTTAAGGCTATGCGAGGAAAGCTTGACATCCCTCTCAAACTCAAACTTAGAAAAGGACGACATGTCACAGATAAAAAAAGGTACATTTTCTGTCTAACGAATTCATAGCGCAGTATCAGAAACTGACCATTCTGTTTGAACGCCCACTGTTGGGTACCTATTTTCCCAAGTGTCTTCCAATTTCCCCTAAGCGGGCTAGCAACGTACATTTAACTATAATCGAACAATTTCTCAAATGTAATTAACCTTACAGGTGCACGGCACAGCCCCGGATCTGGCTGGCAAGGACATGGCTAACCCCACGGCGCTGCTTCTGTCCGCCATCATGATGCTGAGGCATCTCCAACTTAACGAGCACGCCGACAAAGTTGAAAATGCGTGTTACACGGTTTTGCGCGCTGGCAAACCCCTAACTGGCGACTTGGGAGGCACTGGAAAGTGCAGCGAATACACCAACGCCATTATTGCCAACCTGAATTAATTACTCAAGTAGAGATTGCACTCTCATTAATTCCGCCAAATATTCGGTTAAGATGGCTTCTAAAGTCTGTTTGAATTGTACATACTTTAAAAGAATGCAATATTGTAACGCAGAAATTAACTTCCGTTTTGTACGCGCGCTTTTTTGTTGATTGGCCGTACAACGGAACGAAATAATTGGAAAGCCGAATTTAGAAAAAGTTTGTACAAATACTTAAGTCAGTTTATAAAAGTATTATATATTTAGAAATATTGCCCATTATTGTGTACATAATCTCCAACATATCGCTTGCTTTATAATAATGTCGGCGCTCACATTATTAATATGGTACCTACTTTAAATAATAGTGTAGTTTTAAAATAAAATATTTATTTATTCAGTTTCGTTGAAAGCTATTGTTTAAAGTCAAGATGTAGATACAATGATGTATGTATACTTTATTAAAACATGTGTTTAAACATATTCTTACTTATTTAATTAGTTACTTAAATATTAGATGTATTCCTAGATTTTTTTATGTAGGTTATTCAAAACAGAATTTGCACAAACTGCAGCTTCTTTTCGGGCCTGGAAGTCCTGCAACAAATATCGCTCATTGAATACAAAACGGACACATTCCAAAATAATTTGCTCTTCCATTAAAAATCGTATTCCAACCGCTTCTAATTTTAAAATGCAACGCTGACTCATTTCGGATTGTGTCCGTTTTGTATTCAATGAACGATATGTCATGCATAAACCAAGTCAAGAACAGTCTTTTCCAGAGTTCCCTGTTCCTTACGTCACTCAATCCACGCCCCTTCTATAAATCAAGCTCGCCATTAAAAACTTGATAAATAAAATTGCCCTTCTATTGTTCCTAGGGGTACATCCTAATTATTATTTTTTAAATAAATGTTTTTGGTTTTATGGTAAACCGCAATTATTTGAACTTGGCGCTTCAATCAAAGCGCGTAAACTACCCACATCTCACGTTCTTAGCGCGGAAGCCACTGCAACGCGCGTCTATTGAAAAATGTTGAAAAAGCAACTGTGCGAACGAGGTCTTAAATGGTATAAAGCAAGTATGGTTAGCAAAAAAGAGCTTGGAAAAATGAGTGTGGCTGTTTGGAATGATGATTATTATGAAACCGCGATTAGTTTGGGATTAAAATAGCTGTCAATTCATAATGCACTTTGACCTTATGCCCATGGGTAAAACTATCACGTCAAATCCCTTTCTAATCACGGCTAGATAAAATAACTAGGAACATGGTAAATTTTTGATGATTGCCTCTTATCAATATTGTAATTTTACTTGTACCACGTCAAACTCTTTGTTTGCTAACCTATAATATAATTTGGAGTATTTCACGACACGATAATCAAAACAAATAGTTTAACGTATCTTTCAAAGTTTTGTGTTTAATCATTCGTTAGGTTGAAAGAAATTTGTCAAGATCGTAGCAAGTGGAAAGAAGTGGTCTCTGCCTACCCCTCTGGGAAACAGGCGTGATTTAATATGTATGTATATGTAGGTTCTTTTCTACAATTCGGACAGCACTTAAGCTGTCAATGTCACATTCTCACATTTGACAACCTGTCACACAGGGCAATGGCATATATGGCATGTTCACCGTCGCACGTTGTTTACCTATTGATAACCTAAACTTACAGTTATTCAATTTAGTAAAACATATAAAATAGTGTATTATTGGTGACCATGGTGAAAAGGGTAAGTATTTTAAAGCAAAACTGTATTAAATTTCTAAAATTACGCCTTAATTTTGCCTTGTACCTTCATGAAAGCAAATGACCACGTACTTAGGATTGTTTTAAAACTAAGTGAGCTTAAATTATTGAATCCTTATGAAATTAATTTTAATTATTTCAGGGCGCTAAAGCCTCTATAACTGAGGATGATGTTACACTACAGTTGCAAGATACAAGTGAAATAAAGTCATCTGAACCCGCAAAGAAACGTTTAAAAACTAAAAGTTTGTACCGACAACCAACAGTTAACGAGTTAAATAGGCTTCAAGAAACTGAAAACCTGTTCAATTCCAACTTATTCCGTCTCCAAATCGAGGAAATACTTGAAGAAGTCAAGTTGAAAGAGAAGACAGATAAAAAAATACTGACATGGTTTGAACAATTTAAAAAGCATGTAGAATCTATCCCAGAAGATGACACAGAGTATGATTTGACAGAGAAGATATTATTTAAAAAGTTAAAGGTTAAATTACCGGTGATCAAGGAGTTAGATAAGACAAAATGTGTTTTTAAATTTCACAAGTTCAAAGATGTACATATTGTAGGTTCATATGCATTGGGATGTGCTATTAATTCGAAATTGATTCTCGATGTACAAATCATAGTACCAGCGGACACATATACAAAAAATGATTCAATTAATTACAGATATCATAAAAAACGGGCAGCATATTTGGCTTATATTGCGTCACATCTAAAAAAACTCGAGTCAATTGAAGATTTTAAGTTTTCTTGGCTTAATGGTTGTAAAACTAAGCCCGTGTTGGATTTAAAACCAAAGGGTAAACTGGGCAACCATCTAACAGTCCGACTTGATCTTTGTTGTGATGCAGAAGCATACAAATTGCATCGCTTCAGCCCTGCACGTAATAATCTGCGAGAAGCATGGTTGCTATCTAAAGACACAAATGAAAATATCTCAGATGTTGGTTCTCCTACTCCTTATTACAACAGCAGCATCTTATCGGACTTAACAGCTTCGATTAATCAAGAATTTCTAGATCAAACTTTACGTAACTGTGATAATTTGAAGCAGGCGGTTGTTCTCTTGAAGATCTGGTTGCGCCAGCGGAAACTGGATGTGTCCGGGTTTGTTATAAGCCTGTTGGTTGCACATCTAGTGCACACAAAACGGATCAACAACATTATGAGCAGTTACCAGATTATAAGAAACGTTTGGGTATCATTAAGTAAGTATTTATGCTGTACGTATGTTATTTAAAACATCTTATTTATCATGGAATATTGACTGATGTTTTATTTATATTTACGTACACATGTCAGCTATATATCTTTAAAAACATGAAATAATTAACTAACTTCAGTGCTAATAAATGTTAAATGAATATATAAATACTAGCGACCCGTCCTCGCTTTGCTTCGGTGTATGTGAGTTTTCTGTGACACCCTTACATATAACATAATTTATGATACATAAAAACCTTCCTCTTGAATTACTCTATCTATTAAAAAAACCGCATCAAAATCTGTTGCGTAGTTTTAAAGATCTAAGCATACATAGGGACAGACAAACTTTGTTTTATACTATGTAGTTATAGTGATTCAGTGACCAATTTATGATTTGTGTTGGTAATTAGTCTAAAGTTCGTTAAATGTCATAACAATCACTGTAATACAACCATTTTTTTTTGCAGAAACCTCACTATGGGACACAGCAGGCATATCCCTAAACAAAGACAGCAACGTTACAGATTATCACACCCACTTTCCAGTAGTATTTCTAGATCGTACTGGTTCCTACAACCTCTGCTATGAGATGACTGCCGGAACGTATACAGCATTGAAGAGAGAGGCTGCATTAGCAGTTGATATTTTGGACGATGGCAGTGTTAACGGCTTCATACCATTGTTCATGACACCTTTAACACCTTTGATGCAGTTTGATTATATTTTGAGGTATAAATTAATTAGGAATAAGAAATGGTTTATCTTGACTAATCATACTATCAGTCTGCATCTGTAATCAGCCCATAGTTTAGGTATAACTTCATGTCTGAAATAAGCCTTAATTGCACTTTGTGCTATGGACTTATTGTTTCTACAAAATAAGTAATTAAATAAAAATAACTTAAAAGCAAAAAAAATATATAAATTAGTTTCAACAGTAATAAAAAAAAAACTGTTTCTTGTGTTGTAAAGTGTCATTTTACCCCACATTGGTTGAGTTGTACCATGGAACCCAAATAAAAGGAAATAGCTTGTTGACTCTGACCAAAGATTGTTTTTCTTAGAAAGATATGAAAGAGACATTTACATAATAGGTTCTAAAGGATTGAGGATTTCGGAAATTATAAATATTTAAAACAATTTTTTGGTCCAAGAAATATAATCCAGCTAAAACAAAACAAAAACCAAAAAATTTTTTTCCATACTTACATAATCTACTTTGTTGACCGTAAATACTCATTTTACCCTTTGCTTTTTTTCTAGGTTCAAAAACTTTCCCAACCTAAAGCAAGCAGTCATAGACAAGGCGCCCACAGAGTCTAAACTGAACTATGGCCTCAATCAGCTGTCACTCGTGTCAGACCTCCTGCACGCCCTGCTGGCTAAAGGCCTGGGTGCCAGGGCCGACTTGATACTGCCACTGGCCGAAGCCGACTTCTCATGGCCTATTGGGAAGAGTTATGAAAAATTTATGGAAGGGTAAGTTTAAAGCCTTGTAGTATGGCAATTTACCACTTTCATTGTTTAGCAGTGATGTAGTAGTTTACGGCTACATAAAGGCATATTGCTTGTGTCACCGACAACCCTTAGCTAAGGAGGAGTTGTAATGAATCATACAGTTACTATAGCCTATACTTATAGGTATTTAAAAAAATGTAAACAAAACTACCACGTTATATAGTTCGTCAGCCAATAGAAGCAGAATACTGATACGTCAAAGTGCAATAAAACAGTTTTGATTGGCTGTTTAACAATGTCACGTGGGTTGGATTGTTTACATTTTTTTTAATACCTAAAAGTATAGACTATAGTGGTGTTTAGTTTACTTGCCTTTCTAAACCCTTATGTTGCCCAACTACCAACCCCTGGTTTTTATTATTAAATTATAGTGTAGTAAAAAGTAAGTTTTAAAAACTCGACTTCGTTTTTTGCTGTGTTGCCCTCCTCACTATCTCACCACTAAATCTCACCACTGATCGTCAATTGGAACAAAACACTTCCCTTTTTACCATTTTGTCGTCGACCATCTAACGACACCATCTTATGTTAAAATACACAAATGACGACGCGCTGGCCTAGTTGGTAGTGTCCCTGCCTTCGATGCTAGTTGTCCTCGGTTCAAATCCCGGTAAGGGCAGATATTAATGTGATGAGCGCGAATATGTGTTCCTGAGTCATGGATGTTTTCTATGTATTTAACTACATATTTCTCTATATAAATATTTATATCGTTGTCTAGTACCTACCCAAGCCTTGAGCTTAGTTTTGGACTAGGTCAATTGGTGTGACATTGTCCCCCTGATATTTATTTTTGCATAATGACGTTTGCAGACCACTACACTACACAGACAAAGTTTTTGCGTACAACTATTAGTTCACAATGTCCTCGCGATTTTAGTTCTAACTCCTATCTATCGTTGTAGGTATGAAGAGAAATTGTCGTTCGGTATCATCCTGAACCAGGAGCACGCGCTAGTCACTGTGGACAAGGGGCCCGCCGCCAATCTGCCGGAGGCCGAGCAGTTTCGGTGAGTCTTAATACAGTAAAACGGGGTGAGTGAACACAACCTAAAATAGGTCGTAACTTGTTACAAATAACAAGTATACACACATGAAATAAAGCCTGTTTCCCAGAGGGGTAGGCAGAGACCACTTTCCACTTGCTACGATCCTGACAAATATCAGTCATGCGCGCACGTCGGTTTCGGGTACTTAAGACTCGGTCCTTTTCCAGTATTTCTCCGATTTGTTTCCCCTTCCGACCCTTCCGTTCACTTTCGCTCTGTATATATCTTTCGTCAATCTTCTCAATCGTCAAGAACAAGTATTAAATGGACAATAACGTTATGTCTATTGGAAATAATTTTCAGTCTTATTGTAAGTAACATTTAAAGTTAAAAAAAATTAACACCGCATAACTGCCGCAAGCGTCACCTCGTATCTGTGGTGTTAATTAATCTAGATCTTATGTCAAAACGTCTAAAAACGATAATCAAGAATTATCGCGCTGTACAGTCAGCATCAAAAGTAGCTAAGCAGAACAACATGCTCAAAATGACCTAGACACGACTTATTCTCTTGATAATAGAATCGAGTGTAGATCATTTTGACCTCGTCGGTTGCGTAGCTACTTCTGCTGTTGGCTGTACAGTTCTTTCTCAATCAATATAGTTGCCATATCCATCGTTTGTAAAGTCATTCATTTATGATCTTATATTTTATGATAATGTATCTTGTCAGTGAATTCTGGGGCGCAAAGTCGGAGCTTCGTCGATTCCAAGATGGCGCTATAACGGAAGCGTGCGTGTGGGACGCCGACTCGCTCGCAGAGCGCCGCGCCATCTGCCGGCAGGTCGTGGAGTATCTGTTGAAACTTAAATATGGTGAGTGTTGGCGGCGGGTGGCGGTCTGGTCGCATAACAACTATTGTCATAATATCGATTGTCATTACACTTTACGCATAAAGTTGATGCGCATATTTTTTTTTTGGCATAAATTATACTAGGCATAATTGTTCCCTGTCATAATTATACGGAGTCATAATTGGTTTAACCATAATGTAGAATGTCATACATTTATTTAGTCATAATATGATAAAACCGACTCAGATCGCGGATAGGTTAGGGTTATTTTTTTTTATAAAAGAGCGGAAAAGCTTGTTATTAAATGAATATTACGTCATTACGTATAAAGTATGGTTAAATAATTATATGCGCATCAAATTTATGCGCGTTACACAATATGTTCTTAAACATTATGATTAAAAACTTTATGCGCATAAATGTATGACAATTTACAGTTATGCGCAATGATGAGTATGACGAATCCTTGTATGCCCATCAAAAATATGACTTTAAACTTTATGCAACCCGACCCCTACCCGTTGGCGGCATGCAGGGATTGAAAACCGGTTTATTTTCCGTACCGGTTAGAGCCGCACTTTGAGAGCCTAACCCATAATAAAGGTTACGCTCGCAAGAACCGCTCTAACCGGTATCTCTATGTCGGAGCGTAAACAGGGAACGAAATCAATTTACCGGTTAGAGAGCGGTTCCTCCGTGTGGGGGGTGAATGACCGCTCGTTTAAGGAGACAGGATTGGTTTGCTATGGTATTAGATTGATAGCGCAGCCACCAGCAGCGCCTCGACGCGCGACAGCGGTCATTCATCCCGTATCGAAACACAGAGTAACCGGTTAGGGAGCGCTTCGAAATAACGTTCCCAAATCATTTCGTTCGAACGTAACCTAAATTATTAACCGGTTTAACCTAAATAAATACCGGTTTATTTGTAACCGGTTACAATCCCTGGCGGCATGTCTGTTACAAAGCAATAAATGATAATGACTATGACTATGACTATGACTAAGATGGCGCCGTAACTGGAGCCTGCGTATGAGTTGAAAACGGAGTACCTTTTGAAGCGTTTGTGAGATGATTAAGGAAGTGGAGGTGTTAGATGTTTTATAACTGACGCGCAATGTCGCCAGATATGTCGTCCGAAGTTCGGCAACATTGCGCCACTTCGGATGACATCGCTGGCGACACGTCGCTCCTTTACACCCGTATTCACAAACAATACTTAAGGGATCCTTCTCTGAGTAAACGCACTGCGTTCAATACAGCTTTGTGATTGGTCCTGTTTGACTGACCTTTTGTTTCTGACACGATTTGAACCACCCTGTGCGTTCGTGAGCACTGTGAGACCTCATAGTGACGTTTGTGAATACGGGTGTTAGAATTATAGTGACCTAATTCAAAATTTTCAGCGTTCGACTTCGAGTCATAAATTTATTACTGTAGAGACCTAACTCGAAATCCAAAATTTGCTAATTGGGTCACTATAATTCTAAAGATGCGACGTATCGACGACATTTGTCCCCTAGTGAATCACTGGCTAAAGACATATAAACCACATTATGTCGATGATTTTATTTTTAAAAGAACTTAAATCTTAACTAGAGTTTGGTAAAAATTGGGCGCTGTTCGGAACTGCTTAGTGTAAAAACTAACTAATTGTTGTACTTAGTGAGTTTTTTCTCTAAATGGAAAATATAGTAGCACAGTTAGCGCTATAAGTAGCTGTACACATAAGTACCTTGCCTTGATTAGTGCAGCAGTTAAATCCTGACGTTAAAGTAACAAAGCACTCCAGTGTTCAGCTGGTAAGGTCGACCGCACGGTCACGAGCGTTAATTTGGGACCCATTTCAAGAAAAATATGCTTGAAATCGTCAATGTCATTAGAGATGTCAAGTCGTTTGTAACTTTCAGGAAACTCAACCTTATTGTTGTATAATGTCAGATTGACTTCAGACCTAAGATGGGTACCAAATTAAATCTCGTGACTGTACCTTTCGCAACATCAAAACATTTCTTGCAAAGGCATACTTACTGTTTCCCAAGTCTAAATTAGCCGGTACAAACCGGTTTTCCAGACATCCCCCCCTCGGAGCTGTTCCACGTGCTGGATCAGCTGGCCCCGCTGACGGTGCGCAAGCGGTTCTCTGTGACAGCCCGCGTGGAGAGCGAGGAGAGCGCCGTGGCGGCGCTGCGTGCGTGCGACGAGTTGCGCCGCGACCTGCGCGGGCTCAAGGACCTGCCGCTAGAGGTCAGCGCTGTTTACGGTGAGCGAAAATATATACGGTTTTAACGGGTCTATATCGAATGGCATACAATTATTAGTCCTATCGTTGTGTCGCATAACGTCTTTTGTCCTAATAACGTGTGGCATACACTTTGTACCAGGGACCCGTCCACCCATTCCCCGATAAAAGCCTTTAAAAGACTTACCTCTCGAAGTACAACCCACTAAAAGAATAACCCTTTTGGAAGAAATATACAACTTAGTTGTTTGTTAAACTAGTCATTCACATAAGGGAAACCGCTTAAGAGCAGCAGTAAATTGATATTGATATCCCTCTTACTGCGTAACCAAATATAAGGGTAACCCTTAAAAATAGTGCTTAAAAAGCCAATAGAACGGCTTTTTATAAAGGTAACCCTTATAAATAGCGCTTAAAAAGCCAATCAAATGGCTTTTTTAAGTTAAAGGGATATTCGTATCACTCAAAATATAGCGCTACAAAAGCAAAATCGAGCAAGACATACATGGAACGGATTTGGTAAGGGTAACCCTTATAAATAGCACTTTAAAAAGTAAATCGATCGATACGGCTCTTTCAAGCGATACGGCTTTTCTAAATAAATCCTTATAAAAAACCCATTCGAAACCCCTTGAATGGGATAGCGGGCCGGTCCCTGCTTTGTACCGCATATTTTTGATTGTCCGAAATTGTTGCTCCTATTATTGTTTGTCCTAAATATTATTTGTCCTATCGTGTGATGTGGCTAAGATTCAATTGTCGAATGATTGATGTGCATAATTGTAATATTCCTAATATTTAATATGCTAAAACTAACCTATTTTTTTTTATTTTTTTTTTATGTCATAGAGATGACAAACGAGCACACAGGCCACCTGATGGTAAGTGGAAACTGTGACCCATAGACATTTGCATTCACAAGACTACTGTACAGAGCAATCCTAAGACTGCAAATGCGTTGCCAACCCTAAGGACTAAAACTTGTCAAACTTGTTGGTTCTGGCGTTTCGCTCGCTCGTTAGGGTCACCGTTCTACCTAACACTCCTCCTCGCTTCGCTCGTCGTCGTACCTAACCTAACCGAAATGACCTGCCTGAAGGTAGAATGCTGTAATTGTAGCCAGTTTAATAATAGGCAAAATAATTATTAGGACAATTCATGTTAGGAATATTATGCTTTAGGTAATTAGACTTTAGAGTTATCAATATTAGGACAAACTTGCTTTAGGACGTTAAATGAGTATGCGCAAAAATTATTAGGACAAACGAGTAGTATGCCATTCAACAGTATGCCAAACATTCTCGGCCAAACATTTTTAGGACAAAAAACGTTATGTGGAACGACAGGCGCCCGGTTTTAACCCTTAATTTGGCAAAAATTAAAAAAGTCGGGAATTCAAACCCTTTTTGATTTTCAATCAGCAAAAAAATAAAATCACAATCCAAGCAAAAAAAGTGTACATTATGGTATGTACAGTATTCTGGACAGTGCCAAATTAAGGGTGGGGATCATACCAAGAAATGTGCATGATTTCAACCAATGGTTCGACGGATGTTTCCGTCATGATCAAGGACCGGAATTCCTCATAGGAAAAATCAAACTGACAGAGCGTTTGACCAAAGTGTTTTATCGACTATCGATAAATATATGTCACTTAATGAGTCATTATTGTCATTTACATCTTTCTTTGTAACTAAGGAAAGAATCTTTCGTTATCCATTTGTTAATCGTTTTTCTTTTAGGATTAACCACCATTTTAGTAACACGGCACGGGAATTACTTATGACAATCAAGCGACGTAAATGACATAAATGTGACGTGGGCACGATTTATTTTCATATGGAGATGCAGGTTGCTTATCAAAGATGTCAAATGTTACAGAATAATCGTATATGTCGATATGCGATAATATTCCGTTACATCGATAAGTGGAATTGTCGATAAAACAATTTGGTCATTCCCTCTGACAGTTTGATTTTTGCTATGAAGAATTCCGGTCCTTGGTCATGATTGACAGCGTAAAAAGGACCCGAGTGTCTATGAGGTAAAGTTGACAATAGCTCTGGTGTTTGTCATTGGCGTGTGAGTAACGACTTTTCTCCTGATATAGCGTTGAAAATTTCTCAACAAATTATGAAAATTTCGTATAAAATGTATAATCAAAAGTGATATTAAAATCGGCCCTGAAATACGAATGATACAACCATGTTGAAATGATACAACCATGTTGAAATGATACAACCATGTTGAAATGATACAACCATGTTGAAATGTTAATTAGGCAGCGATTGATAAGACAGAAAGATCAGATATGCACTGTGACGTCATCTAACAGGTTGCCTCTTTCTTTATTAGATTATAAGATAGCATTGTAAGATATATTTTCTGCATTTGTGTGTCTTTTTTTATTTATTTCTCGCAATAAAGGTGAAATTTAAAGTTATGAAATGACACTCTTGCTTCACTCGTGTCATAATGCCCTATTATAGTCCCTCGATAAGCATTATACTATTTCCTACTCCTGTATTTTTATCTGTCATTTAAATAAATAGTTACTACGAACACTAATATAAGAATGTACATAGTATGTCCGCAGAATAATCCGTAGAAAACTCTATCAAGTCTATTCCCCAAAAATCTCGTAGCCTACAGCTCACATCGTAACACACGCTATCGTTTTGGACCTCTCTTATACAACTGTTGTATAAACTACTATTATAATAGATAAAAGATAAAAGATATTTATTCAGTAAGTAGGCCGCACGGGCACTTTTACACGTCATTAATCTACCAGCGCTTCCCAAGAGGAGACCACTGCCGAGAAGAAACGCCGCAAGAAACTCAGCAGTCAGTCATTTTTTAAACATGTTACAATGGTACTACTTAATCTAGCATTATATAAAGCAATAAATATTAAATTAAATATAATATCAAATAGCATGCGTAGTTCAGCAGGAAAACATGTCAAAAATATTACGAGAGACAAAGGGGGGGAAAAAAAGGAGAGGAGAAAAAAAAACACAGGACAACCAAATAAAAGTTTGATATGCTTTCCCACATCAACGGTGTCCCCTAGACAAACAACTTTGCAATTTTACAAATTATGAATGACTAAGTTTCGGGTTTAGGCCAAGCATTTTTATCAGTTAGATAGTCCTCGACCCTATAGTACGCTTTAGATATTAACGCCTTTTTTAAGTAATTTTTAAGTGCTGGAAAGGGTAATGTTAGTAGACTACTCTATACCTGTAAATGAACATTGTCCCCACAGGAACGTCTCCAGTGTTCAGCTACTGCGACCCGTTTCCGCCGCTCCCGTGCGCGCCGAGCAAGCCGTGGCGGCGCGGCGGCACGTGCCTCGTGAAGACTGACCAGGAGGGCCGCGTCGTGCTGCCCGAGTACACCGGCGTCTGCGAGGCCGTCATCGAGTTGGGTGAGTAGTAGTCACGTTAAGCACTAGCTGGCCTAGTTGGTAGTGACCCTGCCTACGAAGCTAGCGGTCCCGGGTTCAAATCCCGGTAAGGGCAGATATTAGTGTGATGGGCGCGAATATTTGTTCCTGAGTCATGAATGTTTTCTATATATTTAAGTATATATTTCTCTATATAAGTATTTATATCGTTGTCTAGTACCCATAGTACAAGCCTAGAGCTTAGTTTGGGACTCGGTCAATTGGTGTGACATTGTCCCTTGATATTTATTTATTTATTTGCCAATTATTCTGTAGATTAGATAGATAGATGAAACGTTTATTTGCGTCTATCTAAAAATAGAAAAACACAGTGTCACTTTAAAATTTTGGGTGCCCCTTCTTTTATAGACACTCATTTCATAAGGCTGTATTAATAAACTCATCTTGGCTGAGATGCGAGTCACAAGATACGTCAAAGTAAACGTCAAACCATAGAACGCTGTCATTTTGACACATCTCGAGACGAGCATTAGAGTTGAGATTAGTTTATTAATACGGGCCATAGACACTATCACTTCACAAAACTTTCGTTTCGTAGAAAACAATTTTCTGCTGAACCTGTATTGATTTTAGGTTATCTTAAATATGATTCAAGTAGGTTAGGTTAGAGTTGTAACCATTTCAATATAACCTGAAATCAACTCGGGTTCAGCGAAAAATACAGCGAAGTGATACGTTCTATGAAAATAAGTCTCTGAAACAAGAGTAAACCAGTTTATTCATGTATTTTCAATCAGGTCACAGCGGCAAATGGCCGGGCGACATCGAAGCCTTCCGTTGTCTAAAGGCGGCGTTCAGCCTGCAGCTCGCGGCGCAGCTGACGAAGCAGCTCGGGCTGCCGGCGCACGCGCACCCGACACACGTGGACGTGCTCAAGGACGGGCTCGTGTTCCGGCTGACCATCGCTCATCCGAAGGAGGTCACGCTGCTGAGGAGGGAGGTGGGTTATAGTGGCTAGTAGGGGGGGGGGGTCTATGTACAGAAGGGCTAGGGACTATGTGCTGAGGAGAAAGTTGGAATATTGTGACCATGAGGGAGGAGGGTCTAGACCTCGTGTTCCGGCTGGCCGTCGCTTATCCGTAGGAGGTCACGCTGATGAGGAGAGAAGTGAGAAAGTGACTAATCGGGGGGTCTAGACCTCGTGTTCCGACTCGTGTTCCGGCGCTGGCCGAGAGAGGTGGGAAAGTGACTTATCGGGAGGAGAGTCTACACCTCGTGTTCCGGCGCTGGCCGTCGAGCACCTGAAGGAGGTCACGGTGCTGAGAGAGGTGGGAAAGTGACTTATCGGGAGGAGGGTCTAGACCTCGTGTTCTGGCTGGCCGTCGAGCACCCGAAGGAGGTCACGTTGCTGAGGAGAGAAGTGGGATATAGTGACTAGTAGGGGGGGGGGGGATCTATGTACAGACGGACCCTTTCGGAGATCACACTGTTGAGGAGAGAGGTGGGAAAGTGACTAATTGGAGGGAGGCGGGGGTTTACACTTCGAATTCAGACTGGTCTGAGGTGGTGAACTGGGACTAGTAGGAGAGGGAGGATGTTATCTGTGTACAGACGGGCTCTTTAGGAGATGATGCTGTTGAAGAGAGAGGTGGGAAAGTGGCTAGTAGGGAGGGGGGATGTTATATGTGTACTAAAGGGCTCTTTCGGAGATTACGCTTTTGAGGATAGGTGACTACGCTTTTGAGGAGCTAGAGGTGAGGGAGTGACTAGTAGTGGGAAGGGGGGGGCAGTTCGTTTTACTAGCTAATACTGGCTAGAAATAGTACCATTTCATATCATAATTGAGATTTAGTTGATTTGGAAATCAAATATTAATATGGATAATTGTATTTTTAGGTGGTGAACGGAGTGGTGAGTTTAAGGAGAGCGAAGAAAGTATAAATTTGCAGCGCGACACTGTTCTTCTGCCGCGACTGAGAGGAGCTCTTCACGGGTATGGGGCTATAATTGTTATATTTATTGAGCATTTTATTATTTTAATTATTAGTGAGAAACATTAAATAATAAATAAATACCGGCAGACTTTACATAAATTTTAGTTTCCAAACTTATGTAGTTCTAGGCTTGTAGGTACTATGGGTACTAGGCAACGCTAAACATACTTGTATAGATAAATACATAGAAAACATCCACTCAGGAATAAATATTGACGCTCGTCACGCTAATGTTTGTTTTTATCGAGATTTGACCGCGAGTTTCGTAGGTTCGCTATCAACTAGGTGAACGTGTTGTAGAATTTTATTGATAAAATTAATCTATGTAATTTCGATTTGAATAATATAGGGTGACGGCACTAATGTTGGACACTTAGTTCAAGGTACCAATAAGAGACATTTAACTCATTATTCAAAGATCATTCTACTAATATTATCAATGCGAAAGATTGTGTGTGTGTATATGTGTTTGTTACTTTTTGACGCTGCAACAGCTGAACGAATTTGGATGGAATTTGGAATGGACATAGCTTATACCCTGGATTAATACATAGGGTACTTTTCTCTACTGTAGTCGAAATCTACTTAGATGTAGTCGCGGGCAGAAGTTTGTAAGTATAAAAATAGATTGTCTCAAAATAATATAAGGGAGGGGGGGAGCTGGGGATATATGTATAGGGGGGAGGGGGGATATATGTATAGGGGGGAGGGGATATATGTATAGGGGGAGGGGGGGATATATGTAGCCTTTGTACATATTTTATATTAATTGTGGTTTTTCTTTTGTATAATAAAGTGTTTGCATACATACATACATAAAAAAATGTATAAATCTTTTCTACTGTAACATAAGAATCAAGGCTCAGTACTGGTTCCTACCCTAGGGAGTTTCATGTTAATTCATGATATTC